>SKCR01037531.1:0-161369 GCA_019454045.1 Zanthoxylum bungeanum
TCTACGAGTATGTTTCATTATTGAGACTCTCTAGATTCAGGTATATCCGTCACGAAATCCAATTTCATGTGCATAATTTATTCCACCCGTAGATTATGACGATCACGGATAAACTAGCTGAATCATACAGGTCGAGGTCATTGCATACGTATAATCCCTCCGTCACAGGTATCCGGATAATCCCAGAGATATAGATGTAAACGTCAAATCTCTATAGGTATTATCCCGTCGACGTATCTATTAGCAATCTCTAAATAACACTCGGAACTTACTTCCGATGTCTACTGTGGCCACAGATTTAACAGACTGCTAATAATATATGGACTACCTATGCTCTGTACACAGAACTGACGGATCCTATCTTGACACACACAGGATATCCTGAGGATCGATCCCCACCACGAACAGGCGGAGGTCTGATCTAAATAGATCGGTGACGTGACTGCCATCTAAGTGTGGAGGATGTCTCATACATCCACAGTTGTATCTCAAGTCGAAGGACCACTATGCTACTCAACCCGAGAAGATTCTTATTGACGTTGGCGTACCATCCATTAAGAATCTTCGGTGAGCCGTTCAGTGTTTATCCACTATAAACACCTACACGTCTATACGAGTCTCCCTAGACTCATGGTTCATTAGGATAAACCATCGGACCAAGTCTCGATATACGACATGTACTGGTCTCAACGGATTTGACTAACCGACCCGTGTTAGGAAATCTTGACCAGGAACTATTTTGATAATATTCATATAGCAGTGACACTTCCCAATGTCAATTACAAACTAACTTTGTAACTGTGTACTACATTATATATTATCGGGCCTTTGTCTAATATATACATATCACTAAACCACATTTAGTTTCAATCTAATCGTAATCAGATCGAATACGTATATAAGAACAAGAGGTGCACCATAAATAAGTACTATTATGGAATAAGGGGATGTTCGTATTCATGAATCAGACATAAATACGGTCCGGATTGGCGCTCTGAGCACCAACCCCAACAATTTCTCCCACTTGCTCTAGTGCCAATCCACGGTATCATATACACGTCTCAATGTGCATCGTATGCACATGGTCCTCAAAAGCTCACCCAGTACTTAAGAGGTAGGCAACAAAACAGTCCGCTATGAAATATCGAGTTTGTCAACAAACTCATCGTTTCCCATAGTCAGCATCATTCATATTTGTAGAATCTAAATTATACATTAATATGAAATGGATGCTATATCTGTATTATGCTACAGCTACTAAGTTGTCCAAGTATTTAGGGATCAAATCCAAAAATACTATGAGGACAACCGCAAAACAACACCATTTAAAACTTCTAATTTAAAAGGTCACTATGCAACTTCATAAGTCAATACTTCAAAAGTTGCATTTGATTCCACTAAATAGTAGAATCCTCGTGACACTCCCACTGCATCTTTTGTGACTCTTTATGACGTAGACTGTCTAACGTCATAATTACTCTCAAAACTAATATGACCCTAATGGTTGCAGACTATATTCTCCATGAATTAGAAACTCATTCTTAATATCTCAAAGATCAGAAAGAACGTGTTTCAAGATCCATCATATGGTTTATAAGATGTCAAAATAACTCGTAACAATTACGATTAAATCGACATCGATAATCGCATATTATAAAGTATTTATTATGTCATCATCAGATGATACATAAGATTGATTAGACATTCTAATCAATATCTCTTTCGAAAAAGTAATCATCCTTTACGAAAAATGAATACTTTATATAAGACACACAATAACTGTCGAACAGTTATACTAAATGTCATACAGATAGCCTTGTTATGTCTTTCATTAGATCATATCTAATATACGACTAATAGGAGTATCTCACAAGTCTCTTGGTTTTATATCTTATATAAAACTTTATATCGTATATAAAAGAGACTACTCCCACTTTTATCACGGAGTAAAAAGAGACTTAGGTAAATCTTTTACCTCATAAACATCTCATTATTACTAAATAATGACAATCTCGTTAAGATATATAACACTAGAAAGTAATATGTACGCTCCCACTAACCCTTCTAATAACATATGTATTCTATATACTTTGACAAGATCAGACAATCTGACGATATCAAAATAGAGAGAACACATACTTCTGGAAGACTTATCCGAGTCTACAATAGGCTCTATAAGCTAGCACACTAAACTGCGATCTCAGCCCACACAAACTCTAGGGCCATTTCAGAATGAACTCTTCAAATAAGGAAATCACAACTGATCTCTTATCTGAATAAGTCATCCAAAAACGCCAATTTGCATTCTTTAGCTAAAATATACAGTTTATTATCAACATTAACCAATATATCTTTAATTGTTCAATTAGTGTGACTAGAGATAAGTTTTTCAGAATCAAAATAGATTGCTGAGTATAACTTTTCTCACTGTCATACTATAAAGGTCAAACCTTTAATAAGCTCACATTGCTTCCGTTGTGCAAACAATTAGCACATATCATGAACTAATTCATAATGAAAGCGTAATCAAGTTCAAAACTTGATCATAGTAAGCTATGAACAATCATAGATCTAAGGTTCAATGGTGAACTTCCAAAATCGATATCAAATATCGCTTCCATTAAAATTCATAGGATAATTTTTCTTCAATAAGAAAACAATGGTTTCATTAAGTATCAAATACTCGTGAATGATTCTGTTATCCTATTGGACTTGCACGGAAGATATATAAGGGTTGTTTCATCTTATTAATTACATAGTTCCATTTATAATTTATCATTCTCACATTTGACTTCAATAAGTCAAGTCTTTTCTACACAATAGTTAACATCTGATGTTACACACCAAGTAATAAAACGATTTTATTACTTAGAATCGTAGAATAGGAGATTCTATTAAATAGAATACAATATTCTATTAAACAGAATAAACGATAAACTTTTACTTATACCTCCGAGGTGTAAGTAATTTCCATTATATAACTATTATATAAAAGAAAGATTGAAATCTCAAACTTTTCAAGATTCAAATTTTCTACCTATACATATCATATATGCAACTATAGAAAATAATGGAACATTAATTAAAGAGATGAATTAGTGTTACTGGAGTATAACCCCAAGAGTATTGAAACTAATTTGGTAACTTTCAATATCAGACGAATCAAATCATATAAGATTCGATTGCTCCCACTACTCAATTCCATCAAGATGGAATCGTGGAAGAACAATATTGAATATGAATCATATTCACTAAATAACCTTAGAACTAATTGCTTTAAATTCATACGTTTGATCGTATCAAAGATCTTTGAACAGTTCAAAGACATGTTATGAATTTTGAGAATATAATTCTCTAAAACCTTTAGATTGAATATATTTGAACAAGTCAAAAAATGTTCAATCTACGTTTCATCAGAACGGATTGAAAGTACTTGATACTTTCAAGACTTTCAATATGTGTTCCTTCAGAAACACGTAACTAAGTTATGACAATTCATCAACTAAGTTACGAAATAAAGAAAACTACCTTAAGCAATTATTATTTATAAAACTACATACATCCAATATATCAGTTAAATAAATTTGGTGGTCCAATGACAATCATTGGTTAAACGAGATCTTAATCACATTCCTGAATACAATATTCATTAAATGGATAAGGATGTGTGGTGTGATCTAGTATCAAACCATCATTTACCATATGGATTGAGCATCCAATACTTAAGTGATTAAATTCATAAAGCACCGTTCTAAATTATTTACTTTACCGAATAATTTCTCTTTATGTTTATCTCTACGTCAATGACACTACTAGTTATTATAAAATATGTAACAATTGTTTATAAAGAACAAGTGACTATCCAATAGTCGCAAGTTCCGATATCAAATATCAAAACAATCGTTAACCAATATTTCAAATAACTAGACGGGAGATCTGGTATCCAATACCTATACTTGTAGTATTGTGAAAATTGATATTTTCTATACACAAATATACGCATCTCCTTTCTTTAGCTTTACTATTTGCATTCAACTATTCACAACAATTGTAAATAACTGATTAGCAAATTGTGTCATACACATTACCTCTAAAGGTAATTAAAGCTTAGAAATGTCATTACTAGATAAACAAATACCTAATAGGGCTTTCTTAATGCCAGTCAAGAATCTCGAGACATGAACTAATTCAAGTCAATTCTTACTGCATAAGAAACTATTGTCTCTATAGTATTATATCCTAAAGGGGATATATATCTAGATTATCTATCATGACTTAGAAACTAAGTCACTAACCATCTTTATTTTTGAAGAAAATCGGAACAATAGTTCCCGATGGTTTAGACCAATCTAATAATATCCTAGTCTATTAGTATCTAGAATCTATTCTAGAATAACTGCAACCAAGAGTCAAGTCAGATAACATATCAAAATATGTATGCAGTAAATAAAAGTTTAATTCTATATAAACAATAGAATAAGGAAACAAACAAGCAGCAATTTCCATAACAACATACACTGCCTAAGTTATGGAATATTTTAAACTTAGCAGTGCCTCCCACTTTTTACGTAATGCCGTAATCCCCAACGGAAAGACGAGAATTCAATAATTAAATCGAATTCCATAATGGGAAGAGGACCCCATGAATATATTTCGACTCACAGCAGAGGCACGGTCTCGCCGACGTATATTCACAGGTAGACAACTAATTGTCAATCACTCACTAGTGACTCCAAGGTTCCGGTCCTGGCCGTTTCTCGTTGTCGCTGCGAAGGCAGGCCCACAAGGAGACGTACCAAGGTTAAACTTGTCAATGATAAACTCAAGTTACTTGCGTAACCCTGACAGCTAGGGCACGTTCAGGATTCCGCTTTCGCTTGAATTTATCTAGTATCTAATATACATTCGGCATAAATAAATTTCTATCAGCTACATCCTCACAGCAGAGGCACGGTCTCGGATGTAGTCAACGAAAAGATATTTATAAACCGTATTGACAAGACGGACCAAGAAACAAGTATTCCAAATACTAGTTACTTTAAAACCTTATTTAGCGGGGATATTCCATTAAGTGTCATACACCCTAAATCTAATCAAATTAGATTATACCAAGCATGTATAAAGTCAAGAAAACATGATTAGACATTAAATAAAACAAGCTAATCATTTATGGAGGCCTAGAATCAGACTCGCTCTGATACCATTTTGTAGGGGTTTTTAGGGGGTGAATCCGGTAACGCAGCGGAAGCGGCGGAAGATCGAATCTTACGATTTCAAAACTTTTTCTCGGATTCATTAAATAAACATATTTATTTAATTATCCAATAATCAAATTATGAAATAAAATTCAAATGAATCATATTCAAGTGAATTTACCGAAATGCCCTTACATTGGTATTTTGTCCATTTTAGTCCGAAATTGATCTAATCAATTTTGAATGATTCTAAATCATTTCTAAGATGAACTTAGCATGTTCAAAACATCAAAACACCAAAAGCAACCAAAAATCCCATTTTGACTCATAAGGCCGAATGCACCACAAATGTCCCATTTTGTGCACTTTGTCATTTCATGCATCAAAACACATCAAGATGTAATCCAATGGACATGAAACTTTATATGCATCATATACACATCCAAATGCACAACATATATGAAAATCCCCAAATTTGGAATTGGTCATGAACCCTAATTTTTCAATTTCATCAAATTGGACAAATTAGACCAAATTGGTTAAATCTAATACTTCAATCATGTTTCTTCCATCCAAATCAAGTCTCAACACAATGAAACAACTATATAGAACAATTCTAGGTCATTTAAGAGTGGGTCAACAACTCTAGAATGGCAACAAGGTTTCCAAAACCATAAAAGAATACTTATAACTACACTAGTCACAAGCTTTCTCCATTATTACATGCTCATCACTTTCATCAATCAAAACACAAATAAAAATAAACTATAAAAGAAAAGAAGAAAGAACATCAAAGCAACACAAATGATGCCAAGTATGTTAGAAACAATTTCCATGTTGAAAGCTTTAAAGAAAGACTTACAAAATCTAAGTTTTCAAGCCTTTTCTCCTTTGGCCTTCAAGCTTTTCTCTCAACTTTCTTTATGTTTATTTTGTGTATATGAACTTCTTAAACCCTAAAAATGAAACAAAACAAATTATACCTCCTCCAAATAAGCCTTGGCCGAAATTTGGTGAAGAAATAATATCTAGATATTATTTTGTTTCATTAAAGTTACAACTTGTCAACTTGTTTTCTAAATCATTACACTTTAATGAATTATTCAACTAAGTCAACAATTGCAACTTAAAAATATAACACTTATATTTATTTAAGGTCTTGGCCGAAATTTAGCAAAAAAATAAAGGAAAAAATATTTTAATTTTAACAATTTAAAATAAATATCCAAGGAAGTCAAATTCAATTTGACAACCTTTTCCTTTATGTAAAGTCAAACATTTACACTTATAATCATTTCCTAACTTTATCATTTGGTGATATATTTATATTTTAATTATATTAATCATTTAACAATTAAATAATTAAATAATTAATTAAATACAAATATATCAAATATATGTATTATATTATTTACTTTAAATATCTCAAATACATATATTGATGATATATGTCAAATACCTTTTTGACTATTTATTAATGTGTATTTAATAATATCATATATTAAATACAAATACACATTAATTAGGAAATGACGGTTCGGCCCGTTCGCATGTATTTTTCGTTTAACGTTTAAACGATTTGTAAATAATCATCATTATTCACAAAAGTTGCCCTAGTGCTCTACGAGTATGTTTCATTATTGAGACTCTCTAGATTCAGGTATATCCGTCACGAAATCCAATTTCATGTGCATAATCTATCCACCCGTAGATTATGACGATCACGGATACTAGCGAATCATACAGTCTAGATCATAAGGTATAGCATGCATAGCGTACCGAGATAGATAGACGATAATCCAGAGATATATTATCCGTCGATCTCTATAGTATTATCCCGTCGACGTATCTATTAGCAATCTCTAAATAACACTCGGAACTTACTTCCGATGTATACTGTGGCCACAGATTTAACAGACTGCTAATAATATATGGACTACCTATGCTCTGTACACAGAACTGACGGATCCTATCTTGACACACACAGGATATCCTGAGGATCGATCCACACCCAACGAACAGGCGGAGGTCTGATCTAAATAGATCGGTGACGTGACTGCCATCTAAGTGTGGAGGATGTCTCATACATCCACAGTGGTATCTCAAGTCGAAGGACCACTATGCTACTCACACCCGAGAAGATTCTTATTGACGTTGGCGTACCATCCATTAAGAATCTTCGGTGAGTCGTTCAGTGTTTATCCACTATAAACACCTACACGTCTATACGAGTCTCCCTAGACTCATGGTTCATTAGGATAAACCATCGGACCAAGTCTCGATATACGACATGTACTGGTCTCAACGGATTTGACTAACCGACCCGTGTTAGCAAATCTTGACCAGGAACTATGTTTGATAATATTCATATAGCAGTGACACTTCCCAATGTCAATTACAAACTAACTTTGTAACTGTGTACTGCATTATATATTATCGGGCCTTTGTCTAATATATACATATCACTAAACCACATTTAGTTTCAATCTAATCGTAATCAGATCGAATACGTATATAAGAACAAGAGGTGCAACCATAAATAAGTAATATTATGGAATAAGGGGATGTTCGTATTCATGAATCAGACATAAATACGGTCCGGATTGGCGCTCTGAGCACCAACCCCAACAGTGTAGTGTAACGGGTAGAAGAAATATTTATGCTAGCGGGAGAGAGAAAGTGAGAGATTTGATCTAGGATCATGTGTAAAATATCCATCCGCATATCATTATTATTTTATCATATGCGCTTTATTATATGTTTAGAATGCATGTTTAAGGGTGTATGATGATGAGACCTTAACAAAGATAATAAATTGGTTGCCAATTTGCACACGAAAAACCCTCATCAAATATCATGCGTTTTTCCTTCCATTGAGTGATTCTCACTCAAGATCCGAGACGGCATTGGGTTGTTGGCCAAAGTCAAGCCCTTTGTCTGTCGAAGATGTGTTTGAATCACGAAGGCTTTGTTACATGTCAGTGTCTTGTCCAAGTTGTGGTTTGTTGGCCAAAGTCAAGACCACTTCTTGTCCATCGACATTGATTACGAAGCTTTCCATGGTCAATGGGTCGCGCTTGACTGGGATCATTAGGTTTGTTGTGCCAAAGCCAAGGCCTAGTTGATTCAGAGGAAAAAGGTTAGGTAATACATTGGATGTATTGGCATATATAAGATATATGTTTAGGATTTGGAAGTCCACCTACTGGATCTGGGAATTGGATTGGATCCAATTGATCTTAGAGATCTACCTAGTTAATTATCATACAATTTTTTGGCCAAAGTCAAGATTGTGTGATATTTAACGGGATCCTAACCCACTAGGAAACACGGTTTCCCGAGTACTCGACAAAGGGTTAGAGGCTCGCCGAAAAATAGTGGGAGGCAAGAATTGAATTTGCAATACTCGTTCAATTACTCGCCATACGCGCTCATTTAAATTATTTCGTCATAAGATTAAATGTTAGTTGGACTAATATTTAAATTGTTGTTTTATTTAACAGTTGGACTGTATTATAATTGATTATATATAATTGGATTATATTAATCAATATATTTGAATTAATTAATTTCAGTTTACAGTTGATTTTATAATTGGATTATAGTAATCAATGTAATTGAGGTTAATTAATTTAGATTATATTTGATTATATAGTTGGACTATTATAATCATTATAATAAATAGTACCACAAATCGTTGATTAAATAGTTGGACTATTAGAATCAAGATATATATGAAAGATTAGTGTTTAAGACATAATCCTGGGTGAAAATGTATTTAAACGACTTTAATTTTCAAATCGGGAATAAATTTTCAGGATGGTCTTGGAAACTAATAAGTTATTTTATTTGATAAAATAAGCCTAAGATCGGAGTTAAGCAAATAAGTGGAACATGATATTTGGAATATTCATGTAATGATAACTTTAGTGCTTAATCCATAATACTTGTCATATAGACTCCTTAATTTCTTTATCAGAACTAAGGATTAGATTCTTAAATTATGATATTGAAATTGAAGGATATTCAAAGATTAGATCTTGGAAGTACTTTTAAAATTGCAATAAATAATTCTTGGAGAATTAAAGACTATTCTCAAGGAGACAAAGTCAAAATTTACAATTAGGCAGGCAAGTAGTGCAAGGCACACCTTACTTCAATATTCTGGAAACTCGAGGCTTGGTCAAAGGCAACTGGAATATTGAAAATGACAAAGGCAAAATCATTATAGTCTTCTTGGAAGATAAATGACATATCCCAAAATGTCTGCACAATTGTAGCAAACGGAATCACGAAGCGTGACTGTCGTTTGGACAAAGCAGACATGAAGGAATTGAAGACGAGCAAGGCTCTGACTTCAAATATGTTTGTCAAAATTATGTTCATTACTAGTATTAAAATTGGATTTTTAGATACTTAATATGGTACATAATAAATATATATATTGATGTTCAGAATCTGCTATGAGCAGGATTAGAAAACTGTTATAATGTAACTAGTTTGACTAGATACATTATCTCTTTATCAGTGTTTAACCCACTACGGGTGAACCTTTATATTTTAGAACACTAAAGTGTTTTATTATAAGGATGATATTGAGATAAACACATTAGATGTGAATAACAGAATTTATATTTTGAATATAAATAAATCTCAAATATATATATAATGACAAACAAATAGCTCAAAATGATTTGATCAGAAGAAACTAATTATGGCATTGTTTTCTGGGACACAATCGAACAAGACTCGTATATCCACACTTTCGAAGAGTGGGTACTCGGACTGTTTTGATTCCAATCAAATAAAGTCTACGAATCTAGTTTATTGGGCAATATGCCTAAAATACTATTTACTTGGTAAAAGTGTAATGCCACCGATCTATAAGCCCTAGTTCATAATAAAGCAAGTGGGCCCATGTCTAGCTAGGCTAGATATGGATATGAATATTTCGTGACCTATACAGATGTGGCATCGCGTAATGGTTGTGTGTTTCTTTTGAAGAACACAAATCGGAAACTTTTAGAGTTTCGACACGAAATAGACAAATAGATCGACTATAGTATTATACCGTCACGGTAAGACCGTAATGGAAAATACTTAAGCAATAAGTTTCTTATATACTTGAAAGAGTATAGTATTCTTTCAAATGAGGACTCCTCCCGGAACACGTCAAAGTGACGGTGTGTCCGAACGGATTAACCGAATCATATTAGACATGATAAGGCTAATCATGAGTCGCTCTGAGCTACCATTTCCTTCAACGGATAAGTTTTAAACAGTGTAAGAACTTATTTAGAATAAGGTTGCATAATAATCTGTTTGACAGATTACATATTAGATATGAACGGGAAAGAAACCGGGTTTCTCATTCCTGACCATTTGGGATGCTAGGCATATGTTTGGATGATACCAAACTAGAACCCAAATTGGATAAGTGTCAATTTTAGGCTATCCTAGGGATACCATAAGTATTGTATTTATACATCTCACCAGAGAACAATTAGATTGTTGCTCACCATGCAGTTTTCCTGAGAGGAATACGGACATGCAGTGATAAGTGGGAGGATAGTAAAACTCGATGAAAATCGGAGTAATACTATTCAAGGCACCTATTCCTTATGGAACATAAATAGTTCATCAAGGATGAAACTATTCCATTAATCTTCGAATACACAAGAACCACGTAGATCGGAGAGAGTCAGAAAACAACCTGGGGTATGGGTTTCTGATCTCACCTCATAAAGATGTTAATATTTTAAGGTATACCAACTGATTACGTATGAGGTAGTGATACAAGGTATCGACTCCCTATTATGACAAAGTGTCATGAGTCCGAAATGGATTCCATGTATATCAACAAGTTTGGATACTAGTTGATGTACCATAAGACATTGTGCCTATTGGTACTTTATAAGTCTTCAAGGAAGACATACATGGAAGGCAACATACCAACATACTAAGCTAGGCTTGTAAAGAAAAGGTAGAGTTATCAACATTGTGTTGATTCCGACGAAACCTTTTACCTATTGCCATTGTAAATCCATTTGGATAATGCTTGCTAAAGCTGTGTATTTCATTTATGAAATATGACAGCTTAACGGAAAATCTCTTTCCTGAAAAGGAAACCTTTCGGAGGATGTTTATAACATCCTGTCGGTTTTGTCGTACCATAACAAGCAAACAAGGTTTGCAGGTTATTCGATCCATGTTTGGATTGAAGCAAGCATAGGTTCTAGGAATTATCGTTTTGATGTAATCATAATGGAGTATGATTTAATTCAAAACGAAATGATTCTTGTGTATATAAAAGGGTTAGTGGGAGTGCACTGACATGAATGTCATGTAAGATAATGATAATATGTCATTTCTTGGAACTAATATTCCCATAAAATAATCGGTGAAAGCTGGGCTTCCCTGATAACGACTGTAAGTCGTAACAAAGGTACTATACAATAGTATAACGGTACAGTGAGCTGGAAATATTCCGAGCAAGATAATTGTTGCCGAATAAACAACAAATGCGGATTATTGCTGCAGCTGAGGCAACAATAGAAGCCATTTGGATCGATAATAAATCTAATTAGATTAGATATAGTTCTGTTAGCAGCGGAGCTAGACGTCAGCACAGGCTAAGGAATTAAAGGTCTCATCGACGATCCAGATATATACTTCTATATTCATCTGATTCGTTCGGATCATACATCGTGGTGATGTGATGATCGTGTAAATCGCGTCAGACGATAATCATACAAATCCGCTGACGAAAATCTTTTCTCAGCAATTTGAGCGAACGTACATAGTTCGGGTGTTAGACACTCGAGTGACTGGCTATGTGCCAAGTGGGAGATTGTTGGATAATATGACCCATAGCGTCACTATTTGTACATATCATGGTGTTGTTGTACAAATTAACTATGTACAAATGAGATTGCACTCTTATCATTTGTGATTAGATCACCTAGATGTATAAATGATTAGAGGTCCCTATGATTTGTTCCTGGACGGAGAATGATATGAGACAGTATCAGTCCACGAAGGATTAATCATTAAATATCCCTAGCCGGAGTATTATCGAGACAGGACATCGATAATGCGGAATAGGCTAGTATTGCACTTGTGCGCGTTGTGAGGGCACAACGGCATAGTTCTCATATATTTAAGTATTGGATACTTATGCAAGTGCGATAGGAGGTTGTGTTTCACCGATGGTACGGGAAACAACTTCGCTCTGGATAGACCCCTCGGAATCCCATTGGTATTATGACTATGTGTCTATGGGAGTCCGACATCAGGGTAGGTGTATTTGGTCTTAACCTGATACTTGCACCACTAATGCTTACGACAATCAATATACTTTAGTTGAGGTCGTCTAGGACTCTAACCGGTTCTGTGTACGCCAACTGCTGGGTATATTGAGAATCATAGAGTATTGGGTGTGATGTCAAGACGGAAGTATCACTTCAGTCATAGTGGAGATGATGTCACGCAGGATACGGTATTAGTACTCTTAAGTGTTGCGCAACCATCGGGATATTATGACTAGGTCATGCATATCCGATTATAGAGACTAGTTACCAGACATCCGACATGTGCTTCGGACGGGGCAAACACTTATCCAGCCCCAGCCCTAGCACGTGACTATCCGATACTGGGCCGATATACACAATACTTGGTATACTACGCTTGATACAGATCTTAAATATTCTTAGATGGATATGACCGGAGAATTGGGTAGACTTGGTGCTTTGCTAGAAGCCAACCTTGTCTTGTAAATCGGTAAAACGTAGTACTTGGTACTCACGTGTTTGGATAGTCCGATGACCGATTTGACTACCAACATATCCGGGGATCTCATGGATCGCTTCCCAAAGATTCACCGATGACGTATGACTCGCACTTATATTAATCTGGGATTAATATGATGAGAGAGAAAATTAATCTGGGATAATTACAGAGATATTTTATCTGGGATAAAATATCAATTTAAAGAGAGAGAATGATTAATTTGGAATTAATCGAATAATTAATATATTTGATATATTAAATGAAATTGGATTTCGACGCGGAATTAAAATTAGATTTTAATTCGGGCGAGCGAATTAATTTAGAATTAATTCGTTAGCGATGTGAATAGTGATTTCGCTAGGCGTAATCATTTAATCACGACGCAACAGAAAATTCATTAATTTAGAATTAGCGAATCCGAGCCCGAGTTTTGATCTTGGGACCTTTAAAAACTCCAACACCCTACTCGATTCCAAATGCGAGTGGGCCCGCAAACACTCTCGGGCTCGGGTTCGATAATTCCAAATTAGCGAACTTCCGTCGCGACGTTAATTAAATCAAATTTAATTAAATAATTATGCCTAGCAAAATTACTATTCATGTCGCTAACGAATTAATTCCAAATTAACTCGTTTGCCCGAATTAAAATCTAATTTTAATTCCGCGTCGAAATCGAATTTCGTTTAATATATCGAATATATTATTTTAACGATTAATTCCAAATTAATCTTTCTCTCTCTTCAAATAGTACTTTATCCAAGATAAAGTCTCTCCGCAATTAATCCCAGATTAATTAAGTTCGAATCATACGTCATTGGTGAATCTTCGGGAAGCGACCCAAGAGATCTCTAGATATGTTGGCAGTAAATCCGGTCGTCGGTTTATCCGAACACGTACGTACCAAGTACTACGTTTTTACCAATTTACGAGACAAGGTTGGCTTCTAGCAAAGCGCCATGCCTACCCAATTCTCTAGAAACATTCTTACTGGAATATAAGATCTTTGTCAGGCGTAGTATACCGTAGTATAGTGTATAGCGATCAAGTATCGAATGATCACATGCAAGGCCTAGGGCTGGAATAGTGTCTGCCCCGTACGAAGCACATATCAAATATCAAGCAACTAGTCTCTTTGAATCGGATAATCCTGACCTTGTCATATTATCCCGACGGTTGAAACCTTTATAGAGATCAAGTTCTGTATCCCTTCGCGATCAAGTTCTATATCTAATCTAATTAGATTATTATCAATCCAGAAGACTTCTATTGTTGCCTCAGCTGCAGCAATAATCCACTTTTGTTGTTTATTCGGTAACAGTATCTTGCTTGGAAGATTTCCAGCTCACTGTTCTGATATTCAAACTTTATAGTACCGTTGTTACGACTTATAGTCGTTTTATTGGTTTGGAAACTTGCAGCAGTGATCCCAGTCACTTCAAGTTTTCCTTCTCCATAGTTTATGACAGCATCCTTAGTTCGTCTAAGATACTTAAGGATGTTCTTAACATCAATCCAATGACTATCACTTGGATTGGCCCGATTGTGACTCCATATGCTCAAAGCGTATGAGACACCAGGTCGCGTACATTTTTCAATGTACAAGTTCTCGGAGAATACGAACAACTTTAAATTTATCCCAGTATATCTTTATTCCTAGAATAAAGGTTGTTTTCTCCTAAGAATTCTACGGAGAATTTTTCATGAAAGTCAAGCTTTCACCGATTGTTATTATGGGAATATCATTTCCAAGAAATGACATGTCATCATTTTATAGGACTTTCACTGTCAGTGTTTTCCCACTAACCTTCTTATATACACAAGAATCATTTTCGTTTTGAATTAAATCATACACCATTATGATTACATAAAAACGATAATTCCAAGAACTCTATGCTTGCTACAATCCATCCATGGATCGTATAACCTGCAAACCTTGTTTGCTAGTTTTGGTACGACAAAACCGTCAGGATGTTGTAAACATCCTCCAAACGGTTTCCGTTTAAGGAAAGCGATTTTGACGTTCAGCTGCCATATTTCATGAATGAAACATGCAGCATTAGCAAGCGTTATCCAAATGGATATACCGTGGCAACAGTTAAAAGGTTTCGTCATAATCGACACAATGTTGATAACGATACTTTTCCGCTACAAGCCTAGCTTAGTACGTTGGTATGTTGCCTTCCATGTATGTCTTCCTTGAAGACTTATATAGTACCAATAGACACAATGTCTTGCGATACTTCAACTAGTATCCAAACTTAGTTGGTATACATGGAATCCATTTCGAACATCATGGCACTTTGCCATAATAGGGAGTCGATACCTTGTATCACTTCCTCATACGTAGTCAGTTCGTATTCCTCAATAAGATTGACATCTTTACGAGGTGAGATCAGAAACCCATACCCCAGGTTTTTTTCTGACTCTTTCTGACTTACGTAGTTCTTGTGTATTCGAAGATTATTGGTATAGTTTCATCCTTGATGAACTATTTGTGTTCCATTAAGGAATCGGTGCCGGGAATCGGTGCCGGGAAAAGTATTACTCCGATTTTCATCGAGTTTTACTTTCCTCTCACTTACCACTGCATATCGGTATTCCTCTTAGGAAAACCGCATGGTGAGCAACAATTAAATTGTTCTCTTATGTGTTGTATAAGTACTATACTTTTGGTTTCCCTAGGAAAACCACAACTGAGGCACTTATCCGATTTTGGTTCTAGTTTGGTATAATCCAAACATATGCCTAGCATTCCCAAATCTTTAGGAATGAGAAACCCGGTTTCTTTCCTGTTCATATCTAATATGAAGTCTGTCAAACAGATTTTATGGAACCTTATTCAAAATAAGTTTTGCACTGTTTAATGCGTATCCGTTGAAGGAAATGGTAGCTCAGAGCGACTCATGATTAACCTTATCATGTCTAACAAAATTCGGTTTCTCCGTTCGGACACACAGTCAAACTGACGTGTTCCGGGAGGAGTCCTCATTGAAAGAATACTATACTCTTTCAAGTATATGAGAAACTTATTGCTTAAGTATTTTCATCATGGTCTAACCATGACGATTTAATACTTTAGCCGATCTGTATTTCTATTTCGTGTCGAAACTGTAAAAGTTTCTGATTTGTGTTTCAAAAGAAACACATAACCATAACGCGATGCCACATCCGTAAAGGTCACGAAATATTCATATCCACATCTAGCCTAGTTAGACATGGGCCCACTTACTTCACTATGAACAATGGCTAACAGATCGGTGGCACTTGTACTTTTACCAAGTAAAGGTGTTTTAGGCATTTTGCCTAATAAACTAGATTCGTAGACATCATTTGAATGGAATCAAATTTGTCCTAGTATCCACTCTTCAAAAGTGTGGATATACGAGTCTTGTTAATTCTGTCCCAGACAACAATGCCACATTTAAGTTTTAACTGATCAAATCAGTTTGAGTTATTTGTTTGTCATGTTATATGTTTGAGATTTATTTATATTCAAAATATAAATTATGTTATTCACATCTAATGTGTTTATCTCAATATCATCTTTATAAAATGGAACACTTTAGTGTTCTAGAATATAAAGGTGTACCTGCAACGGGTTAAACCCTGATATAGAGATAATGTATCTAGTCAAACTAGTTACATTGTAACAGTTTCCTAATTTAAGTACACACCCGAAGGGTAGTTCCTAAACTTAGGTTTCTACGGTTAAAACAGCGACTTTCGTCCCGTTTTCAATTCGCAGATTAATCTCAACTGAAGTCAGTATCCTACTTTTCAGCAAATTCTGCACACCAGTACATATTTATGTACCACATCCAGTATCTAAAATCCAATTTTAAAACTAGCAGTGAACATATTTTATGACAAACATATTTGAAGTCAGAGCCTTGCCCGTCTTCAATTCCTTCATGTCTGTCTTGTCCATACGGTAGTCACGCTTTCGTGTCCCCGTTTGCCACAATTTAGGCAGACATTTTGGGATATGTCATTTATCTTCCCAAAAGATTCTAATGACTTTGCTTTTGCCCCTTTTCTACACCCAGAAGCCTTTGGCCAAGCCTTGGCCTTCCGGAATGTCGAAGTAAGATGCGCCTTGCGCTTCTTGCCTTATTGCAAACTTTTGGCTTTATCTCCTTGAGAATAGCCATTAACTCTCCAAGAGTTTACTATTGCAATTTAGAACTTCTAAGATCTTAGAATAGTTCTATGAAATAGATCCTTCAATTTCAATATCATACTATAAGGATCTAATCCTTAGTTCTGAATAAGAAATTAAGGAGTCTATTTGGAAAGCTTATTGGATTAAGCACTTAAGTTATCATCACATGAATCTTCCAAAGATCATGCTCTACTATTTGCTCAACTCCGGGCTTAGGCTCGAGACGTCACTATATCAAATAAAGTAACTTCTCGAATTTCAGGACTATCCTGAAGTTATATTCCCAATTAGAAAAATAAAGTCGTTTAAATACATTTTCACCCAGGGTTATGTTTTAAACACTAATCTTTCAATTATCTTGATTCTAATAGTCCAACTATTGAATCAACGATTTAGGTACTATTTATTATAATGATTACTATAGTCTAACTATATAATCAACTATAATTTAATTTATTAAATTAAATTATATTGATTACTATAATCCAATTATATAATCAACTATTAATTGAAATAATTTGAATACAGTCCAACTGTTTATTAAAACAACATTAATTATTAGTCCAACTAATAAATTAATTTATATGACGAAAAATTTGAAATGAGCGCCTATGGCAAGTAACTAAACGAATATTGCAAATTTAATATTTGTCTCCCACTATTTTTCGGTGAGCCTCTAACCCTCTGTTGAGTACTCGGGAAACCTTGTTTCCTAGTGGGCTAGGATCCCGTTAAATAACACACAATCTTGACTTTGGCCAACAAATTGTATGATAATTAACTAGGTAGATCTCTAAAATCAATTGGATCCCATCCAATTCCTAGATCTAGTAGGTGGACATCCAAGTCCGAAACATATATCTTATATATGCCAATATATCCAATATATTGTCTAACCTTTTTCCTCTAAATCAACTAAGCCTTGGCTTTGGCACAACAAACTTAGTGATCCCAGTTAAGCGGAACCCATTGACCATGGAAAGCTTCGTAATCAATGTCGATGGACAAGAAGTGATATTGACTTTGGCCAACAAATCACAACTTCGACAAGACACCAATATGGAACAAAGCCTTCATGATTCAAACACATCCGCGACGGACAAGGGTTTTGACTTTGGCCAAAAAAACAATGCCAGTCTTGGATCTTGAGTAAGAATCACTCAATGGAAGGAAAAACGCTTAATATATTTTGAGGGTTTTTTGCGTGCAATTGGCAACCAATTAATTATCTTTGTTAAGGTCTCATCATCATACACCCTTAAACATGCATTCTAAACACATAATAAGGCGCATATAAATAAATAATAATGATATGCGGATGGATACTTAACACATTGTTCCTAGAACAAATCTCTCAATTTCCTCTCTCCCGCTAGCACATGTATTACTTCTACCCGTTACATAACACTTCTAAAGAAACCTCATTTACATTGAGGGGAATAGGTGAGAAAAGAAATACAAAGAGTAAGAAGGTAATAGGCTGGACACGCAGGTCCAATTAATAAATTCTAATTTATTACAACAATTTCCAAAATGCCCCACCCATCTAATATCCATCCGATATACATTATTCATGCATCGCAACCATGTATTCACACAAGCATGTTATCAATCAATCTAATCCAATTAATTAATCTGATAATTAATGACCATCCAATGTTTAAACAACGATTTGATTTTGCGCGAGTCAAACTCGTTTTGCGAATAAGTACTCAAAGTACGAATTCTTGAATTAAATTAAACTACAACATTAAATCCAATTTAATATGTATTTAATGCTAATTCACTTATTTAATTCCAAATTAAATATTACACTTTATTAACGAACCTTTACGACTTAGATTCCAAATCTAATCGTTACGGGTCTCAAAGCCCGATTAACATCCAATGTTAATTTAATTTAAAGTCCAATGGGCTTTTAATTAATTTCTAAGGAATGGACTTTTGGTCAATATAGGTCAAACCCAAATACCAAAGCCCATTTAAGGAATCACCATTATTTGCCAAGAAACCAATTTAGGCCAATTAGGCCCAATTAATAAATTAAAGGTCCATTAGTCATAACTGGACTTTATGGATATGGTTTTGGGCCCAATTGGATCCAACCAATTTAGCCTAAACCTAACTTGGTACAACCAAGCCCATTTAAGCCCAATTACAACTTTTAAGTCCAATTTCCAAAATAGGCCCAATTAATTAAATTATCAAAATTCCAAATTTTATAATCTAATTAACCAAAGTGTATTCCATAATTAATTACCCAAATTAACATTTCCAAAACATAAATTAGCTAAATTAATTATGCTCATTAACATCAAAACATGTCCAACACATTTTAATCAAAAATCAACTCATTTTCACATGCTATAACTTACGAAAATTTGGGGTTTTTCATGTCCGATTCGGTTTCAATCCAATTAAATCCACAATCAACATTCCCGAATGATTTCAACTCATCCAATGAATCAAAAATCAAAAAATCACCATGACAAAGGGCATTGAAACTCTCGGCCAAGCCTAAGATTTGGGAAAAAATTGATAAAAATCAACTTTTCATGAAATTGATCAAATCCAACTTCAATTAAACATCATTCAAGCATACTCAATCAAGTAATTTTATCAAATCATGCTCAAATACAATTTACCCAATTTTAACCCTAAGTTCAAGTTTCATGCTCAACCTCGCTCTGATACCATTGTTGGGTTTCTACGGTCTAACCGGGATTGATTTAAGCAATGAAACCATATGCGAATACAACAAAGAAGTTGCAGAATACTTACATTGATCGGTTGAGCGATGCGAAGAACAAAATCATCAAGCTTTTCCCTCCTAGAGCTCACGGCTTTGACTGGTTTTTGCTCCTCCAAATTCGGCCATGGATGATCTCAAGCTCCAAGCTTTGTGATGTGATTCCATGCTCACGGGTGCGGTTCCCTATCACCTTCACAAGACTCCAGAAGTGTGCTAGCACTCGGTAATTTTTACCGCAAAAATCACCTTGCTTCTCCTTGCCATTCTCGGCTTTGAGCAGAAATGGAGGAAGAAAATGGCCTTGAGGCCGAGAGAGAATAAGAGAGGAATGGAGAGAATATGTTGGTTGTTGGAAAAAAATTTAAGTTTATTAGTTTTGATTTTCCAAAAATCAAATACCAAAAAACCCCTTCCAAATTTCCAAAAGTCAAAGCATTAAAGCTTTGCCAACTACTACCATCAATCACAATGACAAGTTGTCACATCACTCAAAGTGACTAGACATCACATCATTTGATTGACTAGTGATTTAACGCTTGATGTGACTTGTGGGCCACATTTGAATTCGAAATGCGAGTGCGCCCGCAAACACTCCCGGGCTCGGGTTCGCTAATTCCAAATTAACGAATTTTCCGTTGCGTCGTAATTAAATAATTATGCCTAGAAAAATTACTATTCACGTCGCTAACGAATTAATTCTAAATTAACTCATTTTCCCGAATTAAATTCTAAATTTAATTCCGCGTCGAAATCTGATTTCGTATAATATATCGAATATATCATTTTATCGATTAATTCCAAATTAATCGTTTTCTCTCTTTTAATTAATAATCTGGGATTAATTAATGAGAGAGATAAAATTAATCTGGGATTAATTGCGGATATATTTTATCCCAGATAAAATATATCCGCAATTAATCCCAAATTAATTTTATCTCTCTCATTAATTAATCCCAGATTAATAAAGTGCGAGTCATACGTCATCGGTAAATATTCAGGAAGCGACCCATGAGATCCCCGGATATGTTGGCAGTAAATCCGATCGTCGGACTATCCGAACACGTATGTACCTAGTACTACGTTTTTACCAATTTACAAGACAAGGTTGGCTTGTAGCAAAGCGCCATGCCTACCCAATTCTCCAGAAATATTCTTACTAGAATATGTGATCTATATCAGGCGTAGTATACGTAGTATTGCGTATTGCGATCCAGTATCGGATGTCACGTGCAAGGCCAGGGGCTGTAATTATGTCTGCCCCGTATGAAGCACATATCGGATCTCTGGTAACTAATCTCTATAATCGGATAATCATGACCTAGTCATATTATCCTGATGACTGCAATACATAAGAGAACGAGTTCCGTATCCTACGTGATCATCATCTCCACTATGACTGGAGTGATATTTCCATCTCGACATCACACCCAATACACTATGATTGTCAATATACCTAGAAGAGGCGTACACATAACCTGTTAAAGCCTTGGACGACCAAAACCAAAATATATTGATTGTCGCAAGTATTAGCGGTGCAAGTCTCAGGTTAAGACCAAATACACCTACCCTGATTCGGACTTCGATAGACACATAGTCATACTACCAATGAAATTCTGAGGGGTCTATCCAGAGCGAAGCTGTTTACCGTACCATTGGTAAAACACAACCTCCTACTACACTTGCATGAGTATCTTATACCCAAATATATGAGAACTATGCCGTTATGTCCTCACAACGCGCACAAGTGTAATACTAGTCTTTTTCGCATTATCGATGTCCAATCTCGATAATACTCTGACTATGGATATTTAATGATTAAACCTTCGTGGATTGATACTGTCTCAAATCATCTCAATCCAGGAACTAATCATATGGACCTTTCATCATTTATACATCTTGGTGATCTAATCACAAATGATAAAAGAGCAACTTCCTTTGTCACATAGTTAATTTGTACAACAACACCATGATCTGTTCAAATAGTGATGATATGGGTCATAACTGTCCAACAATCTCCCACTTGGCCTATAGCCAGTCACTCAAGTGTCCTACACCCGAACTATGTACGGTTCGCTCATACTTTTGCTGAGAAAAGGCTTTCGTCAGCGGATTTGCATGATTATCATCTGATGCGATTTATTCGATCATCACATCACCACGATGTATGATCCGAACGAATCATATGAATATCGAATTATATATATGGATCGTTGATGAGACCATTAATTCTTTAGCCTGTGCTGAAGCCTAGCTCAGCTGCTAACAGAACTATATCTAATCTAATTAGATTATTATCAATCCAGAAGGCTTATATTGCTGCCTCAGCAGCAGCAATAATCCATTTTTGTTGTTTATTCGGTAACAGTATCTTGGTTGGAAGATTTCTAGCTCACTGTTCCGATATGCAAACTTTATAGTACCGTTGTTACGACTTATAGTTGTTTTATCGGTTTGGAAACTTGTAGCAGTGATCCCAGTCACTTCAAGTTTTCCTTCTCCATAGTTTAAGACAGCATCCTTAGTTCGTCTAAGATACTTAAGGATGTTCTTAACATCAATCCAATGACTATCACTTGGATTGGCCCAATTGTGACTCCATATGCTCAAAGCGTATGAGACACCAGGTCGCGTACATTTTTCAATGTACAAGTTCTTGGAGAATACGAACAACTTTAAATCTATCCCAGTAGATCTTTATTCCTAGAATAAATGTTGTTTTCTCCTAAGAATTCTACGGAGAATTTTTCATGAAAGCCAAGCTTTCACCGATTGTTATTATGGGAATATCATTTCCAAGAAATGACATGTCATCATTTTATAGGACTTTCACTGTCAGTGCTCTCCCACTAACCTTCTTATATACACAAGAATCATTTTCATTTTGAATTAAATCATACACCATTATGATTACATCAAAACGATAATTCCAAGAACTCTATGCTTGCTACAATCCATCCATGGATCATATAACCTGCAAACCTTGTTTGCTAGTTTTGGTACGACAAAATCGTCAGGATGTTGTAAACATCCTCCAAAAGGTTTCCGTTTAAGGAAAGTGATATTGATGTTCAGCTGCCATATTTCATGAATGAAACATGCAGTATTAGCAAGCATTATCGAAATGGATATACCGTGGCAACAGTTAAAAGGTTTCGTCGTAATCGACACAATGTTGATAACGATACCTTTCTGCTACAAGCCTAGCTTAGTACGTTGGTATGTTGCCTTCCATGTATGTCTTTCTTGAAGACTTATACAGTACCAATAGGCACAATGTCTTATGGTACTTCAACTAGTATCCAAACTTAGTTGGTATACATGGAATCCATTTCGGACATCATGGCACTTTGCCATAATAGGGAGTCGATACCTTGTATCACTTCCTCATACGTAGTCAGTTCGTATTCCTCAATAAGATTGACATCTTTACGATGTGAGATCAGAAACTCATACCCCAGGTTTTTTTCTGACTCTTTCCGACTTACGTGGTTCTTGTGTATTTGAAGATTATTGGTATAGTTTCATCTTTGATGAACTATTTGTGTTCCATTAAGGAATCGGTGCCGGGAACAGTATTACTCTGATTTTCATCGAGTTTTACTTTCCTCCCACTTACCACTGCATATCGGTATTCCTCTTAGGAAAACCGCATAGTCAGCAACAATTAAATTGTTCTCTTATGAGTTGTATAAGTACTATACTTTTGGTTTCCCTAGGAAAACCACAACTTAGGCACTTATCCGATTTGGGTTCTAGTTTGGTATAATCCAAACATATGCCTAGCATTCCCAAATCTTTAGGAATGAGAAACCCGGTTTCTTTCCTGTTCATATCTAATATGAAGTCTGTCAAACAGATTTTATGGAACCTTATTCAAAATAAGTTTTACACTGTTTAATGCGTATCCGTTGAAGGAAATGGTAGCTCAGAGCGACTCATGATTAACCTTATCATGTCTAACAAAATTCGGTTTCTTCGTTCGGACACACCGTCAAAATGACGTGTTCCGGGAGGAGTCCTTATTGAAAGAATACTATACTCTTTCAAGTATATGAGAAACTTATTTCTTAAGTATTTTCATCATGGTCTAACCATGACTATTTAATACTTTATCCGATCTGTCTGTCTATTTCGTGTCGAAACTGTAAAATTTTCCGATTTGTGTTTCAAAAGAAACACATAACCATAACGCGATGCCACATCCGTAAAGGTCACGAAATATTCATATCCACATCTAGCCTAGTTAGACATGGGCCCACTTACTTCACTATCCGAACACGTATATACCTAGTACTACGTTTTTACTGATTTACAAGACAAGGTTGGCTTCTAGCAAAGCGCCATGCCTACCCAATTCTCCAGAAATATTCTTACTGGAATATGTGATCTATATCAGGCGTAGTATACGTAGTATTGCGTATTTCGATCCAGCATCGGATGTCACGTGCAAGGCCTGGGGTTGGAAATGTGTATGTCCCGTACGAAGCACATATCGGATCTCTGGTAATTAGTCTCTATAATCGGATAAACATGACCTAGTCATAATATCTCGATAGCTGCAGCATTTAAGAGAATGAGTTCTGTATCCTATGTGATCATCATCTACACTATGACTGGAGTGATACTTCCATCTCGACATCACATCCAATACACTACGATTCTCAATATACCCAGAAGAGGCGTTCACAGAACCTGTTAAAGCCCTGGACGACCAAAACCAAAGTACATTGATTGTCGCAGGTATTAGCGGTGCTAGTCTCAGGTTAAGACCAAATACACCTACCCTGATTCGGACTTCCATAGACACATAGTCATACTAACAATGGAATTCTGAGGGGTCTATCCAGAGCGAAGCTGTTTTCCGTACCATCGGTAAAACACAACCTCCTACTACACTTGCATGAGTATCCTATACCCAAATATATGAGAACTATGTCGTTATGCCCTCACAACGCGTACAAGTGTAATACTAGTCTTTTTCGCATTATCGATGTCCACTCTCGATAATACTCTGACTAGGGATATTTAATGATTAAACCTTCGTGGATTGATACTGTCTCATATCATCTCAATCCAGGAAGTAATCATATGGACCTTTCATCATTTATACATCTTGGTGATCTAATCACAATGATAAAAGAGCAATTTCCTTTGTCACATAGTTAATTTGTACAACAACACCATGATATACAAATAGTGACGCTATAGGTCATAACTATCCAACACTAACATTGTCATTAAGTATCTAATGCTTTCTTACAATGGAAAACACATAAATGTGAAGGTCATACCAAACCATAAGAATAGATTTGCTAATGAAGAAACCATTAGGTGTATACATGACACCTAATAGACATAATAAGTTGGAGAGCATGGTAAGCCATATGACTTTGTCTCCATGGTAAATAAAAATTATTATAATAATAATGATTTAATTACCTTCAATTATGTTGTATTAATTATCTCATAATTATTACTAACATGATTATCTCATAATCATGATTTGATTATCTCATAATCAAAGAATTCTAGAAAACATTAAGTTAAACTAATTTATCATAGTTTTCATTTGTGACAAAAAAATATTATTAATCTCATTAATAATATATAAATATAATGTGAGCATATTATTAAACAATCAATTATATTAGGTTTGTTATAGTTAATCGAGCTAGCACGGAGACCAAATGGACCTACGGTTCCGAGCTCTAATAATCCCGAAATATTAATTAAACTATTTATTTAAATATTACGAATTATTAACTCCGTGTTATTCCACTAAAAACTCGAAGTTGGACTCACGTTATCGTAGATAGAAAATATAAGCCAAACAACTTCGGTGTCCATCGATATAGTCATTACATATGGATATAGCCCTTCACGAATATCTCATAAATAGAGCCGGGTCATAAGTTCGTTAAACCACTCTAAATATTCTATCTCTTAAGCACCATTGATTCTATAATAAATAATTAATTCATAACAATTATGAATATAAAACTTTATATTCATAATAGAAAAGTTAAACGCTCGAATTGTTCAAGTCCCGAATCAACTCTTAAAAGAGATATTCTTCTGCTTCTCGTAAGAATGAGTGAATTCCATATCTATGTAAAACGTTCCCATCTACACACCAAACTATATCCCCAAATAAGTAGTTATTGGTCGGGAATGCAATACCGACCTCATCATAGTAAATCAAAGGACATAGCCTTCCATGCAAGAGTTCGTAGTTCACTCAGGATTAAGATCGAATCCATATATGACCATCTAGTAGATAAAATGAATCTTTTCGGCTAACGAATATTAAAAGAAATTCATATTTATCTGAGTCCAGTCCTATATGATCTCATCATACAAGGTGCCTTCATTCCCATGTCACTACATGAACGATCCCAGATCAAGGTCGTCATACAAGTATAGAATGGACCGCAGCTATAGATAAACCACAAACAAATTACCCTCTTTTTTTGCTCTTTATGGACTATTTAGATTACTAACTTCAGACTTAAATCCTCTTGTGCATGAAACATACACTAGGTTGGAAAATACAAGAGTAATCAATGTAAACAAGATAATTGGCAATATGTGATATAAATCAAACAACTTTGATAAATGAATAATGTATTCATTATTATTATAATAATCAATTCCGTTTACAATACATGAAGCTTTAGGACATAAATCCCAACAATAACTTCACCTAAACACATAAACAATAGGTTCCGACACTATTTATTCATTTGGTTTGTTATTATGAATTATTAACATAGAACACCAAACTATCTATAAGCCTCTTTCGATGGTCAGGTAGAAATACTCAGAGTAAACCAATTAACTATATGCCTAGGTTAATTAATTTAAACCAAATTTATTAAGTTCATATTCTACTATTAGCTAGGCATGCCCTACAGGTATATTTCTATTCTGTAGGGAAATTTATTCAAAATAACTAGATCGCGTGCTATTATTCTCACGACAAACCCAAATTCCCTCCTTCGAGTTCCTAAGGATTTACCAAGACTGTTCTATTGCTGGCCAGACAAATAAAATATGCATCAAAGCACAGAGAATAATAAATAATCATATAACGAACCCAAAAGAAATAAAATATGCAACTTAATTAAATAACATGCTTAAGATCCTTTACAAATCTAGAGTAATGATTTAGCTACTCAAGATAATCAATAAAAATGAGTTAATTGTTATTGATATAAAATAAGAACTCATAAAGATAAACCCGAGAGAAAAGGAAAGAAATAACTATCGTTTGCAGTTTTCGCCTTCAATCTCCAGCATCAGTTAAAACACTTGTCCTTACCTTATTCTAGGCGTTCTTTATGCTCTAAGGCTCTAAAATTATGGAATGAGACTTCGTTTTAGGTTTTGGATGAACTATTACTTATATAGGAGGTCCATGGGGTCTTTTCTGATTAGAAATCGAGTTTTGAACGAATCTAGAGCCATCTTTCATGTTACAACGCGTGTCCAGCACATTGCAACGCACATTATTCAAGATTGGAGTATCGCGATATGCCATGGTGGGCGTCATAATGTGCCACAAGGTCTGAATTATACCTTAATTTACTTCATATGCACATCTCAATGTGTTATCTAGCATCGAGATGCGCCGGTGACTTTAAAATTTGTCCAAAAAATGCTCCAAAATTACCAATTCATCCCTCTTAAAGTACATTTGAGTCATGATATAATTTTAACCTATAAAACATAATGTAGGAGTGAATGGGGTTTACAGCTATGCCTTTGACGTCGACGACCACTATACTATTGGGCTCGCATCCCATAAAGAGTATGGATAGTCCCAGAGGGGACTATTTGGAGAATAATGGAATCACCACCCGGTATGAGACACCAAGAATGATTTAAGGATGCACTACACACCTCGCAAGGTCCGACCTTAAATCCGTTTGGCTTCAGAATGGTCCCTTACTGATGCCAGTATAATATTTATGTTCAAAGAAGGTATCTCCGCATTTCATAATGTACTCGCATGTAATAATAATTTAAAGGTATATAAATACGAAAACATGAATTATATAGGATATAATAAATAAATTAAGTTTACATGCGGAATTAAACTATTACATCAACAATTAAATAAGCTAAGGCATACAATAGGTGGGTCTGGCCTCGAGAGGCCTGGCTAGATATGTCATAAGGTCGGTCGAATGTAGTATTTGATCTTCATGTCCGACTGGACTTATTGGAAGTCTGGCCGGATGTACTGCATAGTCCAGAAACACAGAAACACTCATAGATAATAACATTCAAACAAAATGACATTCCTCCACTGGTACGTGGCATTGTATCCCGGGTGGGAATATACTACCGTTCATTCGGAATTGGCTATGGAACTTATGCCCAGGTTTCCATCCTATATACAATGGGGTCACACGACCGAATATAAATCATCTTAGGCCAAACATAACGTATGTTAGGCCAGACATAG
The DNA here is from genome assembly GCA_019454045.1 of Zanthoxylum bungeanum. Taxonomy (NCBI): domain Eukaryota; kingdom Viridiplantae; phylum Streptophyta; class Magnoliopsida; order Sapindales; family Rutaceae; genus Zanthoxylum; species Zanthoxylum bungeanum. The sequence continues at coordinate 28,368 of SKCR01037531.1, forward strand.
TTCATAAACCTCATATAAAGCAGAGCATAACATGCGTATTATTTTATTTAAATAGTAAACTAAATACACGCAATAGTAAACTAACAACATGTGTATTAAAGAAACAAAATAAAACAACTAAACATGCATGACATAATTGTTGGACAATTATGACCCATAGCATCACTATTTGTACAAAACATGGTGTTGTTGTACAAATTAACTATGTGACAAAGGAAATTGCTCTTTTATCATTTGTAATTGGATTAACGGGATATATAAATGATAAAAGGTCCTTATGATTAGTTCCGGATTGAGATGATATGAGACAGTATCAGTCATCGAAGGATTAATCATTAAATATCCCTAGTCGTAGTATTATCGAGACTGGACATCGATAATGCGGAATAGACTAGTATTGCACTTGTGCGCAATGTGGGAGCACAACGGCATAGTTCTCATATATTTAAGTATTGGATACTTATGCAAGTGCGATAGGAGGTTGTGTTTACCGATGGTGCGAAAACAGCTTCGCTCTGGATAGACCCCTCGGAATTCCATTGGTAGTATGACTATGTGTCTATGGAAGTCCGAATCATGGTAGGTGTATTTGGTTTTAACCTGAGACTTGCACCGCTAATACTTGCGACAATCAATATACTTTGGTTTTGGTCGTCCAGGGCTTTAACCGGTTCTGTGTACGCCTCTTCTGGGTATATTGAGAATCGTAGTGTATTGGGTGTGATGTCAAGATGGAAGTATCACTCCAGTCATAGTGGAGATGATGATCACGTAGGATACGGAACTGGTGCTCTTATATGCTGCAGCTATGGGTATAATATGACAAGGTCATAGTTATCCGATTATAGAGACTAGTTACCAGGGATCTGATATGTGCTTCGTACGGGGCAGACACAATTCCAGCCTCAGGCCTAGCACGTGACATCCGATACTGGATCGCAATACGCAATACTACGTATACTACGCCTGATATAGATTACATATTCCTTTAAGAATATTTTTGGAGAATTGGGTAGGCACGGTGGTTTGCTAGAAGCCAACCATGTCTTGTAAATCGGTAAAAACGTAGTACTAAGTACGTACGTGTTCAGATAGTCTGACGACCGGATTTACTGCCAACATATCCGGGGATCTCATTGGTCACTTCCCGAAGATTCACCGATGACGTATGACTCGCACATAATTAATCTGGGATTAAGTAAAGAGAGAGAACGATTAATTTGGAATTAATCGATAAATTAATATATTCGATATATTAAACGAAATTGGATTTCGACGCGGAATTAAAATTAGATTTTAATTCGGGCGAACAAGTTAATTTAGAATTAATTCGCTAGCGACGTGAATAGTAATTTTACTAGGCATAATTAATTAATTAAATTTGATTTAATTACGTCGCAACGGAAAATTTGTTAATTCAAAGTTAACGAACCCGAGCCCGGGAGTGTTTGCTGGCCCACTCGTATTTCGAATCAAGTGGGGCCCACAAGTCACATCACACATCACATCACCTGTCACTTTAGTGATGGATGTCAAGTCACCTTTTGGTGATTGACAACCAGTTACTATTACTGGTGGTGGTAGATGGAGGAATTTAATGCCATTTTTCCCTCCTTTTTGCTTTTTGTTTTTTGGAAAAACAAATACTAAAAAGTGTGATGGATTTTTTGGTATTAGTTTTATTAGGTTTTAGAAACCAAAACACAACCAACTCATCACTTCTCTCTTCTCTCCCTTCTACATTCGGCCAAGGGCCAATTTTTGTCTCTTAAAATTTCTCTCAATGTCGTGAGCAAGGAGAAGCTTAAGGAAGAATTTGTGGTAATTTTTTCCAAGTGCTAGCACACTAAAGAGTCATCCAAAGGTGATAGGGAAACAAACCTTGAGCATGGAATCTCAAATCAAAGCTTGGAGCTTGAAGAACACAAATGGAGCACAAAGAGGGGCAAAGCCGAGAGCTTCAAGGAATGAGCAAATTTTTTGTGTTTTGTCGCATCGCAAATCCGTTCATTGTAAGTATGATTTTGCCATACTTTTTTATTGTATTCACATTATTTTCATAGCTTAATTGATCTTGGGACTATAGTATATACCCAACAATGGTATCAAGAGCCTTGATTAAGTATGAAATTTGAATTAGGGTAAAATTTGGGTAAAATTGATTTGAGCATGATTTGATGAAATTGATTGTTTGAGTATGCTTGAATTATGATAACTTAGAGTTATGCATGATCAATTTGATGAAAATTGAATTGGATCAAATTTTCCCCAAATTGTTGGCTTGACCGAAAGTTTAGCTTGCCCTAATGTCATGGTAATTTTGTTTTTTGAATCATTTGATGAGTTTAAAAGACTTGGGAAATGTTGATTTGAGATCCAATTGGATTGAAATCGGAATTGAACAAAAACCCTAAAATACTGTGAGTTACAAGCATGGAAATTAATTGATTTTTTGATTCAATAATGTTGGACATGTGTTGATGATGATTAGCATGATTAATTGAGTAAATTAGTATTTTGGAAATGTTAATTTGGTTTATTAATTATGGCAATACACTTGAATTAATTGAATTGTGAAATTTGGAATTTTTTAATTTAATTAGTTGGGCTAAATTTGGAATTGGGCTTTTAAAGTTGTATTTGGGCTTAATGGGCTTGGTTGGGCCAAGTTTGGTTTAGGTTAATTGGTTGGATCCAATTGGGCCCAAAACCATATCCAAAAAGTCCAAATATAATAAAATGGGCCTTTAATATTTTAATTGGGCCTAATGGGCCTAAATTGATTTTTGGCAAAGGGTGATTCCTTATTGGGTTTGGTTGCCAAAGTTCATACCTTAAGAAATTAATTGAAAGCCCATTGGACTTTAATTAAATTGACATTGGATGTTAATTGGGCTTTGAGACCCGTAATGATTAGATTTAGAATCTAAGTCGCAAAAGGCTCATTAATAAATTGTAATTATTTAATTTGGAATTAAATAAAGAATTAGTATTGAATACAAATTAAATTGGATTTAATGTTGTAGTTTGATATAATTCGAGAATTCGTACTTTGAGTACTTATTCTTAAAACGAGTTTGACTCGCGCAAATCAAATCGTTGTTTGAACATTGGATGATCATTAATTTCAGATTAATTAATTGGATTAGATTGATTGATAACATGCTTTGTGTGAATACATGGATGTGATGTATGAATAATGTATATCAGATGGATATTAGATGGGTGAGGGTAATTTTGGAAATTGTTGTAATAAATTTAGAATTTATTAAATTGGACCTGCGTGTCCAGCCTATTACCTCTTGATTCTTTGTATTTCTCTTCTCACCTATTCCCCTCAATGTAAATGAGGTTTCTTTAGAAGTGTTATGTAATTGGGTAGAAGTAAGATTTGTGCTAGTAGGAGAGAGAAAATGGAGAGATTTGTTCTAGGAACAAGTTGTTTTAAATATCCATCCACATATCATTATTAATTTATTTTACGCGTCTTATTATGTTTTTAGAATGCATGTTTAAGGGTGTATGATGAGACCTATTCAAAGATAATTAATTAGTTGCAAATTACGCGAAAAACCCTCAACATATATTAAGCGTTTTTCCTTCCATTGAATGATTCATTCTCAAGATCCAAGATTGGCACTGGTTTGTTGGCCAAAGTCAAGACCTTTGTCCATCGCAGATGTGTTTGAATCATGAAGGCTTTGTTCCATATCGCATGTCTTGTCCAAGTTGTGATTTGTTGGCCAAAGTCAAGATCACTTCTTGTCCATCGACATCGATTACGAAGCTTTCCAAGGTCAATGGGTTTTAACTGGAATCATTAAGTTTGTTGTGCCAAAGCCAAGGCTTAGTTGATTCAGAGGAAAAAGGTTAGGAAAATATATTGGATATATTGGCATATATATTGTATATATGTTTCAGACTTGGACTGTCCACCTACTGGATCTAAGAATTGGATGAGATCCAATTGATCTTAGAGATATACCTAGTTAAATATCATACAGCTTGTTGGCCAAAGTTAAGGTTGTGTGTTATTTAACGGGATCCTAACCTACTAGGAAACAAGGTTTCCCGAGTACTCAACAGAAGGTTAGAGGCTCGCCGAAAAATAGTGGGAGGCAAGTATTAAATTTGCAATTTCGTTTAGATACTTGCCAATACGCGCTCATTTCAATTTTTCGTCAATACTTAAAAAATATATTAGTTGGACTAATATTTAATCGTTGTTTTAAATTAAACAGTTGGACTATATTCAAACTACTTCAATTTATAGTTGATTATATAATTAGATTATAGTAATCAATATATTTGAATTTAACAAATAACTAAATTATAGTTGATTATATAGTTAGACTATAGTAATCATTATATTCAATAGCACCTGAAATCGTTAATTGGATAGTTGGACTATAGCAATCAAGATAGCTGAAAGATTAGCGTTTAAAACATAAACCTGGGTAAAAATGTCTTTAAGCGGCTTTAATTTTCAGATTGGGAATAATACCTCAGGATAGTCCCGGGAACTGAGGAGTTACTTTATTTGATAGAGAAACCTTTTGGGCCTAAGCCCGGAGTTGAGCAAATAGTTGAACATGATCTTTGGAAGATTCATGTGATGATAACTTTAGTGCTCAATCCATTATGCTTACCGCAATGACACTTTAATTTCGTCATCAAAATTAAGGATTAGATCATTGTACCTTGATGATGAAATTAAAGATCTTCATAGATTTATTCTTAAATCTTAGAAGTACAAATTGCAAAAGAAGCTCTTTCGCTCACGTATGTCAGAGGGTACATCTGTCGAGCACTAGGTGTCGCAGATGATTGCTGACATCAATCAGCTGGGTTAGCTGGGCATTACCTACATGGCCGAGACTACCAAATATTTGATCTTATAGTCTCTACCTGAAAGCTGGGGGCAGGTTCATTGTGAACCAAGAGTAAACTCTTGGAGAGTTGATGGCTATGCTCTAGGAGGCAGAGCCAGAGCTTCTAAAAGAGGCAAAGGCAAAATCAGCAAAGTCTTCTGGGAAGACAAAGGACATATCCCAAGATGTCTGCCTAAACTGTGGCAAACGGGGTCATTGGAAGCATGACTGCCGTATGGACAAGGCAGACATGAAGGAAATGAAGAGGGGCAAGGCTCCAGCTTCAAATATGTTCGTCATAAACATGTTCACTATTAGTTTCAAAATTGGATTTTGATACTAGATGTGGTACATAAGATATGTACTGATGTGCGGAATCTGCTGATTAGCAGGATACTGACTTCAGTTGAGATTGATCTGTGGAACAAAAACGGGACGAGAGTCGCTGTTTTAACCATAGAGACCTAAGTTTAGGAACTATCCTTCGGGTGTGTACTTAAATTAGGAAACTGTTACAATGTAACTAGTTTGACTAGAAAAATTATCTCTATATCATGGTTTAACCCGTTGCGGGTATACCTTTATATTCTAGAACACTAAAGTGTTTTATTTTATAAAGATGATATTGAGATAAGCACATTAGATGTGAATAACAGTATTTATTTTTGAATATAAATGAATCTCAAACATATGACATGACAAACAAATAGCTCAAATTGAATAAATCAATTGAGACTTATAAGTGGCATTGTTGTCTTGGACACATTAAACAAGACTCGTATATCCACACTTTCGAATAGTGGATACTAGGACGGATTTGATTCTATTCAAATGATGTCTACGAATCTAGTTTAATAGGCAAAGTGTCTAAAACACCTTTTACTTGGTAAAAGTGTAAGTGCCACCGATCTGTTAGCCCTCATACATAGTGACATTAGTGGGCCCATGTCTAGCTAGGCTAGAGGTGGATATGAATACTTCGTAACCTTTACGGATGTGGCATCGCGTTATGGTTATGTGTTTCTTTTGAAACATGAATCGGAAACTTTTGATAAATTCAAAGAGTTTCGACACGAAGTAGACAGACAGATCGGCAAGAGTATTAATACATCACGATTGGACTGTGATGGAAAATACTTAAGCAATAAGTTTCTCGAATACCTGAAAGAGTATAGTATTCTTTCAATGTGGACTCCTCACGGAACACCTCAATTGACGGTGTGTCCGAATTGAGAAATCGAACCTTGTTGGACATAGTAAGGTTAATCATGAGTCGCTCTGAGCTACCATTTTCCTTCTAGGGATACACATTAAATAGTGCGATACTTATTTTGAATAAGGTTCCATGAAAATCTGTTTGACAGATTTCATATTAGATATGAACAGGAAAGAAACCGGGTTTTCTAATTCCTGGAGATTTGGGTATGCTAGGCATATGTTTGGATGATACCAAACTAGAACCCAAATAGGATAAGTGTCTAATTTATAGGTTATCCTAGCGAAACCAAAGTATAGTACTTATACAACTCACAAGGGAACAATTTAATTGTTGCTCGCCATGCGGTTTTCCTAAGAGGAATACCGATATGCAGTGGTAAGTGGGAGGAAAGTAAAACTCGATGAAAATCGGAGTAATACTGGTCTAGGCACCGATTCCTTAATGGAACACAAACAATTCATCAAGGATGAAACTGTACCACAATCTTCAAATACACAAGAACCGCGAAAGTCAGAGAAAGTCATAAAAAACTTGGGAGGTATGGGTTTCTGATCTCACCTTGTAAAGATGTCTATCTTATTGAGGAACACGAACTGACTACGTATGAGGAAGTGATATAAGGTATCGCTTTGCCATAAAGTCTGAAATAGATTCCATGTATACCGACCAAGTTTGGACACTAGTTGATGTACCGAAAGGCATTGTGCCTATTGGTACTATTCAAGTCTTCAAGGAAGACATACATGGATGGCAACATACCAACGTACAAAGCTAGGCTTGTAGCGAAAAAGGTATCGTTGTCAACATTGTGTCGATTATGACGAAACCTTTTACTCGTTACCTTTTACTCGTTGCTATGGTTAAATCCATTTGGATAATGCTTGCTAATGCTGCATGTTTCATTTATGAAATATGTCAGCCGAACATCAAAATCGCTTTCCTTAAACGGAAACCTTTTGGAGGATGTTTAAAACATCCTGACGGTTTTGTCGCACTAAAATAAGCAAACAAGGTTTGCAGGTTAATCGATCCATGTATGGATTGAAGCAAGCATTGCGTTCTTGGAACCATGGTTTTGATGTAATCATAATGGTATATTATTTAATTCAAAACGAAAATCATTCTTGTGTATATAAGGAGGTTAGTGGGAGCGCACTGATAGTGATTGTCCTAATTAATGATGATATATCATTTCTTGGAAATGACATTCCCATAATACGATCGGTGAAAGCTTGGCTTTCGTGAAAATTCTCCGTAGAATTCTTGGGAGAGACAACCTTTATTCTAGGAATAAAGATCTAGTAAGATAGATCTAAAAGTTGTTGGCACTCTCCGAGAACTCATACATTAAAATATGTACGCGACCTAGTGTCTCATGTGCTTTGAGCATATGGAGTCACAATCCGGCCAATCCGAGTGATAGTCACTGGATTTATGTTAAGAACATTTTTACGTATCTTAGATGAACTAAGGATGCTTTCTTATGCTATGGAGAATGAGAACTTGAAGTGACTGGGTTCACTGTTACAAGTTTCCTAACCGATAAAAATGACTATAAGTCGTAATAAATGATACTATATAGTTTGAATAACGGAACAATGAGCTGGAAATCTTTTAAGCAAGATATTATTGTCGAATAAACAACATAAGCGGAATATTGCTGCAGCTGAGGCAGCAATAGAAGCCATTTGGATCTTAATAATCCTAATAAGATTAGGTGTAGTTCTGTTAGCAGCTGAGCTAGGCTACAACATAGGCTAAAGAATTAATGGTCTCATCAACGATCCGAGTATATACTTCAACTGTTCATCTGATTCGTTCGGATCATACATTGTGGCGATGTGATGATCAAATAAATCGCATGAGATAATAACTTTACAAATCCGCTGACGAAAGTATTTTCTCAGTAGAAGTTTGAGCGACCCGTACATAGTTCAAGTGTAGGACACTTGAGTGATTGGCTATAGGCCAAGTGGGAGATTGTTGGACAATTATGACCCATAGCATCACTATTTGTACAGAACATTGTGTTTTTGTACAAATTAACTATGTGACAAAGAAAATTGCTCTTTTATCATTTGTAATTTGATTACCGGGATATATAAATGATAAAAGGTCCTTATGATTAGTTCCGGATTGAGATGATATGAGACAGTATCAATCCACAAAGGTTTAATCATTAAATAATCCCTAGTCGTATTATTATCTAGATTTGACATCGATAATGCAGAATAGACTAGTATTGCACTTGTGCGCGTTATGGGAGCATAACAGCATAGTTCTCATATATTTAAGTATCGGATACTTATGCAAGTGTGATTGGAGGTTGTGTTTACCGATGGTACGGAAACAGCTTCGCTCTGGATAGACCCCTCGGAATCTCATTGGTAGTATGACTGTGTGTCTATAAGAGTGTTGGACAGTTATGACCCATAGCGTCACTATTTGTACAGATCATGGTGTTGTTGTACAAATTAACTATGTGACAAGGAGATTGCGCTCTTATCATTTGTGATTAGATCATCTAGATGTATAAATGATAGGAGGTCCCTATGATTAGTTCCTGGATTAAGATGATATGAGACAGTATCAGTCCTCGAATGATTAATCATTAAATATCCCTAGTCATAGTATTATCGAGACTGGACATCGATAATGCGGAATAGACTATTATTTCACTTGTGCGCATTGTAGGAGCACAACGGCATAGTTCTCATATATTTAAGTATTGGATACTTATGCAAGTGCGATAGGAGGTTGTGTTTATCGATGGTGCGGAAACAGCTTCGCTCTGGATAGACCCCTCGGAATTTCATTGGTAGTATGACTATGTGTCTATGGAAGTCCGATATCAGGGTAGGTGTATTTGGTCTTAACCTGAGACTTGCACCGCTAATTCTTGCGACAATCGGTATGCTTTAGTTTTGGTCGTCCAGGGCTTTAACAGGTTCTGTGTACGCCTCTACTGGGTATATTGAGAATCGTAGTGTATTGGGTGTGATGTCAAGACGGAAGTATCACTCCAGTCATAGTGGAGATGATGTCACGTAGGATACGGTACTAGTGCTCTTAAGTACTGCAGTCATCGGAATATTATGACTAGGTCATGTATGTCCGATATAGAGACTAGTTACCAGACATCCGACATGTGCTTTGTACGGGGCAGACACATTCCAGCCCCAGGCCTATCACGTGACAATCCGATACTGGATCGCGATACGCAATACTACGTATACTACGTCTGACATAAATTATATATTCCAGTAAGAATATTTCTGGAGAATTGGGTAGGCACGGTGCTTTGCTAGAAGCCAACCATGTCTTGTAAATCGGTAAGCACGTGGTACGAGGTACGCACGTATTCAGATAATCAGATGACCGTATTTACTGCCAACATATCCATGGATCTCTTGGGTCGCTTCCCAAAGATTCACCGATGACAGTTAATTTGATTAGAATTAATCTGGGATTAATTAAGAGAGATAATTAATCTGGGATTAATTAAGAGAGAGAAAATTAATCTGGGATTAATTGAGGTATTATTTAATCTGGGATTAAATGTGTTCAGAAGAGAGAGAATGGGATTAATTTGGAATTAATCGGTAAAATAAATTTAATAGTTAAATTTGATTTTTCTATTTAATTTATTCGTATCGGCTAAAATTAATATATTGGATATATTAATATGAATTGGATTTCATTACGGAATTAAAGTCGGACTTTAATACGAACGAACGAATTAATTTAGAATTAATTCATAAACGACGTTCGTAATATATTTACGAGGCATCGTTATTTAATTAAATTAGATTTAATTATTTAGCGACGAAAGTTCGTTTAATCGGATTAAACGGAACCGAGCCGCGGCAAATGTTCGTAGAGATATTTTGAGTTTTGAATTCAAAATGGTGGGGCCCACTTCACACATGTCACACATGTGAAGTGGTGGTTGGAAAGTGGTTGGCATTTATGCCAAAACCACTTACTTTCCAACCACTTGGTTTAGGTGAAACCAAATTACCCCAACTACATGGTTTTGGGTAAAAGGGTAAAACCCTTTAACAAAACCAAAAACCCTTCTCTCTCTCTTCACTCTACACACTTGTAACACATTATGGAACAAAATTGAAACCCTAATACCTCTCCATGGGCGTGAACTTCATGCAACCTTCTCTTTGATTTTGTTGCAAAATCAACAAAGCTAGCACTTGGAGAAATCAACTAAGGTGATAGGGAAACTACTTCAAGAGTTGGAATCATCACTTAAAGCTTGGATCTTGGAGATCTCTTCTCAAAATTTTAAAGCTCAAATCCGTTCATTGTAAGTATATTCCGCAACTTATAATTGAATTTATGAACACCTTTACATGCTTATTAGATCTTTGGCATGTTCTAGGAACACTAACAATGGTATCAGAGCCAATTTTAAGCATGAAAATTTTAGGGTTCATGAGACTAAAATTTGGGGCTTTTATGTTTTGAACATGATTCTTTCAAATTGATGCTTTGAGCATGCTTAGAATATGATAACTTAGAGTTATGCATGATTAGATTTGAAACAAATCAAATGAATCAAAAATTAATTTTTTCTTCACATGGCCGAATGGTGTATTGTAATGCACTGCAGTTTTTTGATTTTTGTAACATGAAATGATGTGTTTAAATGCATGTTTAAATGTTGATTGTTGGTTTGATTGGATTGGAATCAAAGTCAATAAGTTTATGTTAAAATCAAAGAGCATGTTGAGCATGAAATGATGAATTTAGGATTCAATTTGTGTTGAGCATGAAATGATGTGTTTTGGCTTCAATTTGTGTTGAGCATGAATTGAATGGATTAAGCATGATTAATTAAGTTAATTGGTATTTTGGAAATATTGAGTTTAATTAATTAATCATGGCTAATACACTTTAATTAAATTAATTGTGATATTTGGAATATTATAATTATGTTAATAAGCTTTTAATTATGAATTGGGCTAAAAGTGTTTATTTGGGCTTAATGGGCTTGGTTTGACTAATTTGGTTTTGGACTTTTGGATTGGATCCAATTGGGCCCAAAACCAATTCCATAAGGTCCAAATATATCACTTGGCCCTTTAAAGAATTTAATTGGGCCTAATGGGCCTAAATTGATTTGTTGGCAATAGGGTGATTCCTATTGGGCCTTGGCATTTTGGGTTTGATCCATTATGGCCAAAGCCCATGCCTTAAGAATCAATTAAAAGCCCATTGGACTTTAATTGAAATGACATTGGATGTTATTGGGCCTTTGAGACCCATTAAGATTGGATTTGGAATCCAAGTCTTTAAGGCTTATAAGTGTAAATATTTAATTTGGAATTAAATTTGGAATTAGTATTGAATAAAAATAAATTGGATTTAAAGTTGTAGTTCAATATAATTCAAGAATACTTACTTTGAGTATTTATTCTTAAACGAGTTTGACTCACGCATTCAAAGATTAATTAATTGGATTAGATTGATTGAATAACATGATTTGTATGAATACATGAATGTGTTGTATGAATAATGTATATCGGATGGATATTAGAAGGGCGAGGGCAATTTTGGAAATTGTAATAAATTTAGAATTTATTTAAATTGGACCTGCGTGTCCAACCTTTTATCTCATTTCTCATTGTATTTCTCTTCTCACCAATTCCCCTCAATGTAAATGAGGTTTCTTTATTGTATTTTGTAATTGGGTAGAAGTTAGAATAGTTCTAGACGGGGAGAGGAAATAGAGTGATTTGTTCTAGGAATAATTTGTGACATATCCATCCGTATATCATTATTAATTTATTTATTTATACGCGCTTTATTATGTATTTAGAATGCATGTTTAAGGGTGTATGATGATGAGACCTTAACAAAGATAATAAATTGGTTGCCAATTTGCACGCGAAAAACCCTCAAAACATATTAAGCGTTTTTCCTTTCGTTGAGTGATTCTTACTCAAGATCCAAAGTTGGCATTGGTTTGTTGGCCAAAGTCAATACCTTTGTCAATTGCGGATGTGTTTGAATCATGAGAGTTTTGTTCCATATCGGTGTCTTGTCCAAGTCGTGATTTGTTGGCCAAAGTCAAGATCACTTCTTGTCCATCGACATTGATTACGAAGCTTTCCATGTCAATGGGTTCCGCTTAACTGGGATCATTAAGTTTGTTGTGCCAAAGCCAAGGCTTAGTTGATTCAGAGGAAAAAGGTTAGGTAATATATTTGATATATTGGCATATATAAGATATATGTTTCGGACTTGGATGTCCACCTACTGGATCTAGGATTGGATGGATCCAATTGATCTTAGAGATCTACCTAGTTAAGTATCATACAATTTGTTGGCCAAAGTCAAGATTGTGTGTTATTTAACGGGATCCTAGCCCACTAGGAAATTAGGTTTCCCGAGTACTCCACAGAGGGTTAGAGGGTCGCCGAAAAATAGTGGGAGGCAAGAATTAATTTGCAATATTCGTTTAGATACTTGCCATACGCGCTCAATCAAATATCATTCGTCAAATAAATTAAATGTTAGTTGGACTAATATTTAATAGTTGTTTTAATTTAACAGTTAGACTGTATTCAAACTACTTCAATTATAGTTGATTATATAATTGGATTATAGTAATCAATATATTTGGATTTTACCAATCATTTATAATGATTATATAATTGGATTATAGTAATCAATATATATTTGATTTTAACCAATAAAATTGTAATAAGTTATATAGTTAGACTATAGTAATCATTACATTAGATTGTACCTGAAATCGTTGATTAAATAGTTGGACTATTAGAATCAAGATTAAATTGAAAGATTAGTGTTTAAAACATTATCCTAGGAAAATGTGTTTAGACGACTTTAATTTTCAAATTGGGAATAAATTTCAGGATAGTCATGAAACTGAGAAGTTACTTTATTTGATAAAATAACATCTTAGGCCTAAGCCCGGAGTTAAGCAAATAGTAGAGCATGATCTTTGGAAGATTCATGTGATGATAACTTTAATGTTTAATCCATTATGCTTGCCATAAAGACTCCTTAATTACCTAATCAGAACTAAGGATTAGATCCTTAAAGTATGATGAAGAAATTGAAGGATCTTCATAAATCTATTCTTAGATCTTAAGTATTAAATTGCAATTAATAACTCTTGGAGAGTTAATGGCCATTCTCAAGGAGACAAAGCCAAAGTTTGCAATAAGGCAAGTAGCGCAAGGCGCATCTTACTTCAATATTCTAGAAGGCCAAGGCTTGGCCAAAGGCTTCTAAGAATGTAGAAAATGGCAAAGGCAAAATCATTATAGTCTTCTAGGAAGACAAATGACATATCCCAAGATGTCTACCTAAACTGTGGCAAACGGAGTCATTGAAGCGTGACTACCGTATGGACAAGGCAGACATGAAGGAATAAAAGAAAGGGCAAGGCTCTGACTTTAAGTATGTTTATCATAAGAATGTTCACTACTAATATTAAAATTGGATTTTAGATATTAAATAGTATGATACATAAATATATGTACTGATGTGCAGAATCTGATATGAGCAGGATACTGACTTCAGATGAGATTAATCTGCGAATATAAAACAGGACGACTGTCGTTGTTTTAACCGTAAATACCTAATTTTAGGAACTACCCTTCGGTGTGTACTTAAATTATGAAATTGTTATAATGTAACTAGTTTGACTAGAAATATTATCTCTATATCGAGTATAACTCGTTGCGAGTGTACCTTTATATTCTAGAACACTAAAGTGTTTTATTATATAAAGTATTTATATTTTGAATACAAATAAATCTCAAACATATAACATGACAAACAAATAGCTCAAACTGATTTGATCAGATGAGACTTATTTATGGCAGTGTTGTCTGGGACACAATTAAACAAGACTCGTGTTGATAATATGACCCATAGCGTCACTATTTGTACATATCATGGTGTTGTTGTACAAATTAACTATGTGACAAGGAATTGCACTCTCATCGTTTGTGATTAGATCACCATAGATATATAAATGAAGATAGGTCCATATGATTAGTTCCTGGATTGAGAATGATATGAGACAGTATCAGTCCACGAAGGATTAATCTTAAATATCCCTAGCCGGAGTATTATCGAGACAGACATCGATAATGCGGAATAGGCTAGTATTGCACTTGTGCGCGTTGTGAGGGCACAACGACATAGTTCTCATATATTTAAGTATTGGATACTTATGCAAGTGCGATAGGAGGTTGTGTTTCACCGATGGTACGGGAAACAGCTTCGCTCTGGATAGACCCCTCGGAATCCCATTGGTATTATGACTATGTGTCTATGGGAGTCCGACATCAGGGTAGGTGTATTTGGTCTTAACCTGAGACTTGCACCGCTAATGCTTACGACAATCAATATACTTTAGTTGAGGTCGTCTAGGACTCTAACCGGTTCTGTGTATGCCAACTGCTGGGTATATTGAGAATCGTAGAGTATTGGGTGTGATGTCAAGACGGAAGTATCACTTCAGTCATAGTGGAGATGATGTCACGCAGGATACGGTATTAGTGCTCTTAAGTGTTGCGCACCATCGGGATATTATGACTAGGTCATGCATATCCGATTATAGAGACTAGTTACCAGACATCCGACATGTGCTTCGGACGGGGCAGACACTTATCCAGCCCCAACCCTAGCACGTGACTATCCGATACTGGGCCGATATACACAATACTTGGTATACTACGCTTGATACAAATCTTAAATATTCTTAGATGGATATGTCCGGAGAATTGGGTAGACTTGATGCTTTGCTAGAAGCCAACCTTGTCTTGTAAATCGGTAAAACGTAGTACTTGGTACTCACGTGTTCGGATAGTCCGATGACCGATTTGACTACCAACATATCCGGGGATCTCATGGGTCGCTTCCCAAAGATTCACTGATGACGTATGACTCGCACTTTTATTAATCTGGGATTAATATGATAGAGAGAAAATTAATCTGGGATTAATTACAGAGATATTTTATTTGGGATAAAATATCAATTTAAAGAGAGAGAATGATTAATTTGGAATTAATCGATTAATTAATATATTTGATATATTAAACGAAATTGGATTTCGACGCGGAAGTAAATTAGATTTTAATTCGGGCGAGCGAATTAATTTAGAATTAATTCGTTAGCGACGTGAATAGTGATTTCGCTAGGCGTAATCATTTCATTACGACGCGACGGAAAATTCGTTAATTTGGAATTAGCGAAACCGAGCCCGAGAATATTTACGAGCGCATTCGCATTTCGAATTCGAGCGCGGCTCGTCAAATCAAGCGTCAAATCGCTAGTCGCATCTAGCGTCACATCAAGCGTCAAATCATGTCACTTTGAGTGATGTGACAATTGATTAGATTGATTGATTGAAATGACTTGATGTGAGTGGTTGGAAATCAACTTTTTGAAAGTTGAAAGACATATATTGTTTTATATCTTCCTTTGACTTTTTGAAAGACAAAAGAAGTGTATTTGCTTTTATTTTTGTAGAAAATATATAAGCAATTATAAACCTATTTTCCAACACACTTTTTCACTTCTCTCTCTCACCATTTCTCCTCCTTCACTCACGCCATTTCTGTTTTCTAAGGGCAGTGAACTGTCGACTTTTAAGAAGCAAAAATGGAGGGAAGCAAGTGTGTTTTGTGGCAAAAAAAAAGAGTGCTAGCACACTCCAAGATCAATACGAAGGTGATAGGGAAGTCCACCCATGAGCCGGGATTCAAATGATGAAGCTTGGAGCTTCAAATCATGAAGACAAGGGGCGAAATTCACTATTCACAGCAGCCCACTGCCTTGAAAAAGTGAGCAGAATTCGAATTTTTGTTGCCCAAATCGTCGCTCAACCGCTCGATGTAAGTATTCCGCACTTCCGTCGTTGTATTCACTTATGATTCATGCTTGAGTTTTGATCTTAGGACCTATAAACTCCAACAACTCGTATATCCACACTTTTGAAGAGTGGATACTAGGACGGATTTGATTCAATTCAAATGAAGTCTACGAATCTAGTTTATTGGGCAAAGTGCCTAAAACACCTTTACTTGGTAAAAATATAAGTGCCACCGATCTATTAGCCCTTGTTCATAGTGACGTAAGTGGGCCCATGTCTAGCTAGGCTAGAGGTGGATATGAATATTTCGTGACCTTTACGGATTTGCCATCGCGTTATGGTTGTGTTTCTTTTGAAGAACACAAATCGTAAACTTTTAGAGTTTCGACACGAAATAGACGAACAGATCGGCTAAAGTATTAAAACATCACGGTTTGACCATGATGAAAATACTTGAGCAATAAGTTTCTCAAATACTTGAAAGAGTATAGTATTCTTTCAATGAGGACTCCTCCTGGAACACGTCAGTTTGACGGTGTGTCCGAACGGAGAAACCGAATTTTGTTGACATGATAAGGTTAATCATGAGTCGCTCTGAGCTACCATTTTCCTTCAAAAGGGATAAGCATTAACAGTGCAATATTTTTTTTGAATAAGGTTCTATAAAAATCTATTTGACAGACTTCATATTAGTTATGAACAGGAAAGAAACTGGGTTTTCTCATTCCTGTTGATTTGGGAATGCTAAGCATATGTTTGGATGATACCAAACAAGAACCCAAATTGGATAAGTGCCTAATGTAATTGGTTATCCTAGGAAAACCAAAGTATAGTACTTATACAACTCACTAAGAGAACAATGTGATTGTTGCTCACCATGCGGTTTTCCTAAGAGGAATACCGATATGCAGTGGTAAGTGGGAGAATAGTAAAACTCGATAAAAATCGGAGTAATACTGTTCAAGGCACCTATTCCTTAATGGAACACAAACAGTTCATCAAGAATGAAACTGTACCATAATCTTCGAATACACAAGAACCGCGTTAGTCGGAGAGAATCAGAAAACAACCTGGGAGGTATGGGTTTCTGATCTCACCTCATAAAGATGTCAATCTTATTGAGGAAGACTAACTGACTACGTATGAGGAAGTGATATGAGGTATCGACTCCCTATTATAGCAAAGTGCCATGAGTCCGAAATGGATTCCATGTATAACAACTATGTTTGGACACTAGTTGTTGTACCGCAAGGCATTGTGCCGATTGGTACTATATAAGTCTTCAAGGAAGACATACATGGATGGCAACATACCAACGTACTAAGCTAGACTTGTAGCGGAAAGGTATCGTTATCAACATTATGTTGATTACAACGAAATCTTTTACATGTTGCCAAGTTATATCCATTTGGATAATGCTTGCTGCATGTTTTATGTGATGAAATATGGCAGCTGAATCGAAAAATCGCTTTCCTGAAAAGGAAACCTTTTGGAGGATGTTTACAACATCCTGGCGGTTTTGTCGTACCAAAACTTATTCGATCCATAAAGGGATTAAAGTAAGCATTACGTTCTTGGAACTAACGTTTTGATGTAATTATAATGGTGTATGACTTAATTCAAAACGAAATTATTCTTGTGTATATAAGGAGGTTAGTGGGAGCGCACTGACAATGATGTCCTAATTAATGATGATATGTCATTTCTTGGAAATGATATTCCCATATTACGATCGGTGAAAGCTTGGCTTTCATTAAAATTCATTAAAATTCTCCGTAGAATTATTGGGAGTAACAACCTTTTATTCTAGGAATAAAGATCTATTGAGTTAGATCTAGAGGTTATTGACACTCTGCGAGAACTCGTACATTGAAAAATGTACGCAACCTGGTGTCTCATATGCTTTGAGCATATGGATTCAGAGACAAGTCAATCCAAGTGATAGTCACTGGATTGATATTAAGAACATCCGTTAGTATCTTAGAGACCTAAGGATGATGTCTTAATCTATGGAGAATGAGAACTTGAAGTGACTGGGATCACAGCGGCAAGTTTCCTAACCGATAAAATGACTTTAAGTCGCTAAACGATACTATACAGTTTGAATAACGGTACAGTAAGCTGGAAATCTTCCAAGCAAGATGCTGTTACCGAATAAACAACAAATGCGGGTTATTGCTGCTGCTGAGGCAGCAATAGAAGCCATTTGGGTCGACAATAAATCTAATTAGATTAGATATAGTTCTGTTAGTAGCTAAGCTAGGCGTCAGCATAAGCTAAAGGATTAATGGTCTCATCAACGATCCAGATATATACTTTGACTATTCATCTGATTCGTTCGGATCATACATCATGGCGATGTGATGATCGAATAAATTACATCAGACGATAATCATACAAATCCGCTGACGAAAGCCTTTCCTCAGCAGTTTGAGCGAACCGTACATAGTTCGGGTGTAAGACACTCGAGTGACTGGCTATAGGCCAAGTGGGAGATTGTTGGACAGTTATGACCCATAGCGTCACTATTTGTACAGATCATGGTGTTGTTGTACAAATTAACAATGTGACAAGGAGATTGCGCTCTTATCATTTGTGATTAGATTATCTAGATGTATAAATGATAGGAGGTCCCTATTATTAGTTCCTGGATTGAGATGATATGAGACAGTATCAGTCATCGAAGGATTAATCATTAAATATCCCTAGTCGTAGTATTATCGAGACTGGACATCGATAATGCGGAATAGACTAGTATTGCACTTGTGCGCAATGTGGGAGCACAACGGCATAGTTCTCATATATTTAAGTATTGGATACTTATGCAAGTGCGATAGGAGGTTGTGTTTACCGATGGTGTGAAAACAGCTTCGCTCTAGATAGACCCCTCGGAATTCCATTGGTAGTATGACTATGTGTCTATGGAAGTCCGATATCAGGGTAGGTGTATTTGGTCTTAACCTGAGACTTGCACCGCTAATGCTTGCGACAATCGGTATGCTTAATTTTGGTCTACTGGGTATATTGAGAATCGTAGTGTATTGGGTGTGATGTCAAGACAGAAGTATCACTCCAGTCATAGTGGAGATGATGTCACGTAGGATACGGTACTAGTGCTCTTAAGTACTGCAGTCATCGGAATATTATGACTAGGTCATGTATGTCCGATTATAGAGACTAGTTACCAGACATCCGACATGTGCTTTGTACGGGGTAGACACATTCCAGCCCCAGGCCTAGCACGTGACAATCCGATACTGGATCGCAATACGCAATACTACGTATACTACGCCTGACATAGATTATATATTCCAGTAAGAATATTTCTGGAGAATTGGGTAGGCACGGTGCTTTGCTAGAAGCCAACCATGTCTTGGAAATCGGTAAGCACGTGGTACGAAGTACGCACGTATTCAGATAATCTGATGACCGTATTTACTGCCAACATATCCAGGGATCTCTTGGGTCGCTTCCCAAAGATTCATTGATGACAGTTGATTTGATTAGAATTAATCTGGGATTAATTAAGAGAGATAATTAATCTGGGATTAATTAAGAGAGAGAAAATTAATCTGGGATTAATTGAGGTATTATTTAATCTGGGATTAAATGTGTTCGGAAGAGAGATAACGGGATTAATTTGAATTAATCGGTAAAATAAATTTAATAGTTAAATTTGATTTTTCTATTTAATTTATTCGTATCGGCTAAAATTAATATATTGGATATATTAATATGAATTGGATTTCATTACGGAATTAAATTTGGACTTTAATACGAACGAACGAATTAATTTAGAATTAATTCATAAACGACGTTCGTAATATATTTACGAGGCATCGTTATTTAATTAAATTAGATTTAATTATTTAGCGACGAAAGTTCGTTTAATCGGATTAAACGGAACCGAGCCGCGGCAAATGTTCGTAGAGATATTTTGAGTTTTGAATTCAAAATGGTGGGGCCCACTTCACACATGTCACACTTGTGAAGTGGTGGTTGGAAAGTGGTTGGCATTTATGCCAAAACCACTTACTTTCCAACCACTTGGTTTAGGTGAAACCAAATTACCCAACTACATGGTTTTGGGTAAAAGGGTAAAACCCTTTAACAAAACCAAAAACCCTTCTCTCTCTCTTCACTCTACACACTTGTAACACATTATGGAACAAAATTGAAACCCTAATACCTCTCCATGGGCGTGAACTTCATGCAACCTTCTCTTTGATTTTGTTGCAAAATCAACAAAGCTAGCACTTGGAGAAATCAACTACGGTGATAGGGAAACTACTTCAAGAGTTGGAATCATCACTTAAAGCTTGGATCTTGGAGATCTCTTCTCAAAATTTTAAAGCTCAAATCCGTTCATTGTAAGTATATTCCGCAACTTATAATTGAATTTATGAACACCTTTACATGCTTATTAAATCTTTGGCATGTTCTAGGAACACTAACAGGGAGTCCGAATCAGGGTAGGTGTATTTGGTCTTAACCTGAGACTTGCACCGCTAATACTTGCGACAATCAATATACTTTGGTTTTGGTCGTCTGGGGCTTTAACCGGTTCTTTGTACGCCTCTTATAGGTATATTGAGAATCGTAGTGTATTGGGGGTGATGTCAAGATGGAAGTATCACTCCAGTCATAGTGGAGATGATGATCACGTAGGATACGGAACTGGTGCTCTTATATGCTGCAGCTATCGGGATAATATGACAAGGTCATAGTTATCTGATTATAGAGACTAGTTACTAGAGATCCGATATGTGCTTCGTACGGAGCAGACACAATTCCAGCCCCAGGTCTAGCACGTGACATCTGATACTGGATTGCAATATGCAATACTACGTATACTACGCCTGATATAGATTACATATTCCTTTAAGAATATTTCTGAAGAATTGGGTAGGCACGGTGGTTTGCTAGAAGCCAACCATGTCTTGTAAATCGGTAAAAATGTAGTACTAGGTACGTACGTGTTTGGATAGTCCGACGACCGGATTTACTGCCAACATATCTGGGGATCTCATGGGTCGCTTCCTGAAGATTCACCGATGACGTATGACTCGTACATAATTAATCTGGGATTAATTAAAGAGAGAGAACGATTAATTTGGAATTAATAGATTCGATATATTAAACGAAATTGGATTTCGACGCGGAATTAAAATTAGATTTTAATTCGGGCGAACGAGTTAATTTCGAATTAATTCGCTAGCGATGTGAATAGTAATTTTACTACGCATAATTATTTAATTAAATTTGATTTAATTACGTCGCAACGAAAAATTCGTTAATTCGGAATTAGCGAACCCGAGCCCGGGAGTGTTTGCGGGCCCACTCGTATTTCGAATCAAGTGGGGCCCACAAGTCACATCACGCGTCACATCACCTGTCATTTTAGTGATGGATGTCAAGTCACCTTTTGGTGATTGACAACCAGTCACTATTTATGATGGTGGTAGATGGAGGAATTTAATGCCATTTTTCCCTCATTTTTGCTTTTTGTTTTTTGGAAAAACAAATACTAAAAAGTGTGATGGATTTTTTTGTATTAGTTTTATTAGGTCTTAGAAACCAAAACACAACCAACTCATCACTTCTCTCTTCTCTCCCTTCTACATTCGGCCAAGGGCCAATTTTTGTCTCTTAAAATTTCTCTCAATGTCGTGAGCAAAGAGAAGCTTAAGGAAGAATTTGTGGCAATTTTTTCCAAGTGCTAGCACACTAAAGAGTCATCCAAAGGTGATAGGGAAACAAAAACTTGAGCATGGAATCTAAAATCAAAGCTTGGAGCTTGAAGAACACAAATGGAGCACAAAGAGGGGCAAAGCCGAGAGCTTCAAGGAATGAGCAAAATTTTTGTGTTTCGTCGCATCGCAAATCTGTTCATTGTAAGTATGATTCTGCCATACTTCTTTATTGTATTCACATTATTTTCATAACTTAATTGATCTTGGGACTATAGTATATACCCAACAATAATAGTAACAAATGAAATATAAAAAAAGCTAAACATGTAATGGATCTATAGATTCTAGTAAGGTCGGCCGGATATATGTATATCTGGTCGGGTGTGTGTGTATGTCCGGTCAGATATAATATACATCTGGTCGAAGATATTATGTCTAAACAAGAATCTAAAATCCAAAGAAATATTAAAAAGGAGCCCTCAGGTCGTATCTTTCCATATGCTGCAGCTCATAAGATTCTCTGATCGTCGGGTTGCTGCTTGGATGCTTGTTGGGTCGAAGGGAACTCCAATGATTGATTTTATTTCTACTGTTTACGGTTTTCAAGTTTTTAGCAGGGCTTTCTCCGATAATTCTCCTCCATTATGATAGATAAAGGCTCTTTCATAGTGCAAGAGAGGGGTTTGAAAATGGAAGGGATAAGAGGAATCATTTCCATATCTCTTATTTATCTCAGGTAATTGGCAATCTATTTGTAGTTACAGGTCGAACAACATCTGGCCGAATGTAGTGTTTAGGATGTATATCTGACCAAACTCAATCAGACCCGTGATACTAGCTGTTTGAATTTTGCACGTGGGTTGACCAATTAAGACAAGTTCTGCCGGATGTGTAATTTGAATTACATGTTCGACCACCATAATCAGATCTCATAACTTTAGTAACTGATAATATGCTTATTCAAGGATAGTTGTATCATGTCCAGCCGGATGTAGGGTTCTCAGAGTATATCCGGCCATATTTACTGATTAGAGGATGGTAGACCAGACATAGGTGATGTTCGTCTCATTTTTTACTATGTTCCGTGATGTTCATTTTCTTCATGTCATTCATATTTACAATTCTCATACTTTAAGAAGGTTTCCCCGTAAGAGACTCATTATCGGACTATGCATAAAATATGGTCTATAGTCGCCCCCATTTCGGTAGGCTTGTGCAGTGTGTGACAGGACATGCCTATCAAAGTCATATATTTTTACATACTTGGTTTGTCGGGCCTCGTCGGGCTTACTTGATTTTCATAGCAGATTGTTGATAAGTGTATCCTCAGATCTGCTGATGCCTCGACTAGTGGTGAGATGCCTCGATCTCTATATGAACATTTGTAGTTGATGTTCGGACCCTTAGGTCCTCTGATGCTTGGATTTTGAGATGCTTTGATCTCGCCAGGCTTCATTCCTAACTCCAATAGTTGATATAACAACAGGTTTCTACTGCTTCAATCTTGTCAGGCGTCATTCCTAGCTCCAATGGTTTATAGACCCGCAGGCCTCTGATGCTTCGATCTTGCCAGACTTCATTCCCAGCTCCAATAGTTGATAGACCTGCAGGCCTCTGATGCTTCGATCTACTAGACTTTATTCCCAGCTCCAATAGTTGATAGACTATGCCTCCGATGCTTAGATCTTGCTATGTTTCATTCTTTATTCTCAAGGTTTTGTTCTTAAATCATCATCAAGAGGCTTCAACCCTCAAGGCTTTATTCCCAAATTTTATTATGAGGCTTCATCCCTCAAGGCTACCATTCTCGGAGTTGTCTTCATTCTTGAACTCTCAAAGTTTCCTTCATTCTTGAAGTTGCATTCCATTCTCAGAGTTATCTTCATTCTCAAAGTCCATATACCTTTCTCATGTAGTATCTGAGAACTTGAAACAAAAGAAAACAAAAACAATAAGTAAAAAGAAATTAGATACAAGTAACGTATCTAACCCCAAAACTAATAGTGAAAGATAAATAAATCCCCGACAACGGCGCCAAAAACTTGACCGGAGTGATCACAAATGTATAACGCAAGCGCACATATCATTCAAGTAGTATAAAATGTATCGATCCCACGAGGACTTAATACCTAAGCTAACAATTTATGAAGTCAAATGTTTACGAGTATCTAATGGATTGGTTGTTTGATTGGATGGTGACTTTAAACTAATACAAGTAAATAAAATAGCGCGAAAGTGAATTAAAGGTAAAATCAATATTATAAAACTATCTAGGGTTGTGAATCCTTCCAATATCTTTTAAAAATGAAGTGGTTATCTTACGTTTGTGCAATATATTGGTTTATTAACCTGGAACACGAATTTATGCAAAAGCCTATTCGATGGTCAGATGTAAATACCAAAAATAACCCAATTAATCATATTCATATGTCAACCAAGTTACCTGAATCCATTAAGATTAAGTTCCAATTATAGCTACCCTCGCCCAACAGGTATATTCATATCCTGTAAGGAAATCTATTAAGGGTTATCTATCCTTAAAGGAGATCGTGGGCTATTGAATCTAAGGATGAAACCTAAAATCTCTTTTCCAAGTTCATTTTAAGTTTACCAAATCAAACTTATTAATGGCCAGTTAACAATAAGCATTAAGCTTAAGGCTTAATAAATAAACATTTATATTACCCAAATCATAAAGTAACCCCTTATAAACCGGTGATATTGGAATTCATCACAACCCCAGATAACGAGTTTAGTTACAACATATATCTAGGACTAGTAAAAGCTTAAATAAAGTAAATGACATAAAGTAAAAGCTGGAAATTAAAAAGGTAAATAAAACAATAAAGAAAATGATGAGGTTAGAGGATCCACTTTTATTACTTCTATTTTAGATATCTCCCTTATTATAATATATTAACTTTGTGTGATAATTACCAACCGACTATATAGGCGATATCCTAATTAAGTCAAATTTATAATTAATTACAACCGACCATAAAGGCGGTATCCAATTTAGTCAGGTTAAAATCAATTTAATTAAAGTCCAACCGACCATAAAGGCGGTATCCCATTAAGTCAGGTTTTAAATAGTTTATATATTATAATTAAGGGAGATTAATTTAAATATTAGTAATAAAAGCTTAACCTTTTACCCCAACAATATGAAGTTACCTCTTCATACTAAACAGTAAAAGTAAAAACTGAAAAGTAAAATAAAGAAAGTATTATTGCGTAAAGTAAATATAATTAAATACAGAAAGCTGTAAATAAATAAACAAGATACAATCTTCTTAGTATTCTTAAGGAATTCCCCAGAAGAAGGTATGAATTTTCCTTCTGAATTCAGTTTCTACTTATAGCCAAAAATCTGCCCCGTGCGTCGCGATGCAAGGAAGCTTTCGCGTCGCGATGCGCCGTTGATTAAACGAGATCGTGACACGTGGCGTCGGTAGCGTCGACATCTAAATTATTGGTTTAGCGTCGAAAAAGCTTGGCTCATCGCGACGCTAATGTTAGTAATGATGTATACTGTCGGCAGCATGGCATGATGACACGTGTCCAGCGCACGTTAGCATGATTTCTGTGATATTGACACGTGGCAGACGCATATTAGCAAGTGCGCATGTTAGCAACTCTGCTGTAATATTGACACGTGTCTGGCGCATGATATCAGTCGGGACATTTTAGCACGGCGTATTTTAGCAAACGGCGCATTTTAGCAGGAAATTTACATTTTTGCCTTTTTTGTCCATTTTTCACTGATTTGGCCCCGATTTGATTCCAGAGAGTCCTATTATTTTATTTATCTACAAAATATCACAAAACACATCAAAATATTCACAAAACTCAAGAAACTATACAAAATATTAAGTAAAATGGACAATAAATACTGATATATTTACCGCTTATCACCAGCGCAACCAAATTCTGACCAGCAGGAGCCTGATCAACTCCATGCACGGTAGTGTTGTTCCTTAATTTTGTTTCTTTATGTTTATCTTTCATTGAGGACAATGCAAGTTTTAAGTTTGGGGGTATGTGCATGCAGTGATAGTTCATGCTATTTATTTTTAAAAAAAAATAAAAAATTTATACATTGATAGTAAAGCATAAGTCTAATAATGATTTTGTTTGCTTTAAATGAAATTTTAGAAACGATAAGTTTCAATTAATTTTTATATAATGTCTTGAGTAGATGATCTAGGTTAGACTTCTAAGCACTTAATAATGGTTTTTCAGCAGTAATAACCTAAGTAGTTGGCAAAGTGACTAGTTGAAGAAATTGTTTGCCGATGAATGACTGTTTGCTTAGATATCTATCTCAATATGCTAGTATTATGATGTATGGTATGATAAGAAAAAGAAACCACCTATAACCGATAAACGTGAAGCTACCCATGGATGAGTGTTGTGACCACCATGAGGAGAAATGCTACCTTAAAAGGTAGGTGTGTTAAAAAAATAAATGAAAACCGTACCCTACTAGGCAAAGAAAGGAAAATGCAGAATATTTTTGAGATATCTAGGTTAGTTTGACCCATCAGATCTCAATTTTTGAGACGAAATCATTAGTTGGCTTACTTATTATTGGGGTCAAATCAGGGAGGCGTAGCGGAAGAAGCGTTGTTCGGGCGAAATCGTAGTTTAAAATTTTTAAACTTACGAATAAATTATTCAAAATCAAATATTAATAATTCATTCATATTTCACCTAAACTTATTTATTCGATATCATATAACGACATAAATAATATAGAAACACCGCGAAACTTTTGCGAGAACGTTTTTCCACAAAATAGCATAAAACGCATTTCCAGTCGAACTAACCGACCAATGCTCATGGGGACTGCCCAGTAACGCCGATTTTTCGCCGTTTTCGCGTATTTTCACTCCAAAATAATTTCCGATAAATATTTTTCTTGGGTAATTAAAATAAAACAATTTATTCTAATTACTCAATAAATAAAAACTGAATTTTTATCTGAAAAATCAGATTTATCATTAATTTTCGTGAGACCCCTACACTTTGCAAATTTTACATTTTAGTCATAATATTGTCAAATACAATTTTAGATGATTCCAAATCATTTCTAAAATGATTCTTAACATGTTCAAAACATGAAAACAGAATTTGCACTCAATCTAGAAACGTTTTCATAATTATTGAAACAGCGCCAAAACTTTTATTAATTGTAATTATATCAATCCCAAATTTAACATACATCAAATTATATCATATATATGAAAAGTCCCAAAATTGGAATAGGTTTAGAACCCTAATTTCATAAATTAGTCTTACACAATTTACACTAAATTGAATTAATTCAACACTTTAATCATTCAATTACCACACCAATCAAGTCTCACCATCATGAAATTAGTCAAGAACAATTCTAAGTTAAATATGAATGGCTAATCAACTCTACAATTGCAACTTTAATCTCTAATTAATCTATTAATCTTAATTACACCAATAAGCTTATAAATTAATCATACATGTTTAACACCTTCAAACAAGCTTCCAAAAAATTTAATTACAAACTAAAAGAGTAGAGACATCATCTTAACAACACAATTTGAAGTTAAGAATAATAGAAACAATTTCTATGTAGAAGAAAGTGTGAAATTACTTACAAAATTTCAAATTTTGGCTTTGTTTTTCCTTTCTTTCTTCACCTTTACTCTCAACTCACTTTGTAAAATTTTGTTCAACTTGTCTAAGTATGAAAAATGAAACAAAATAATTTTGTTTAACCAATTCCATCTTGGCAGAAATTCAAAGAAAAAAATAAATATCAAGTATTTAAATTTTGTTTGATTTTCATTAGTCCACATTTTACAATATTAAAGTTAACACTTTATCTGTAATAAAGTGAACAAAAATGTGTTCCAATGAAACCATGTCATTTCCAACTTTAATAAAGCTAAAATCATTTAAAAGATATTTTGTTATTTAATTAACTTAATTATTTAACATTTAAATAATTAAATACAAATATCCTAATATATGTATTATATTTACTTTAAATATTGAAATACTTATATAAATTATATATATCAAATGTCACAATATGATATTTTATTAATGTGTATTTAATAAAATCAAGTATTAAATACAAATACACATTAATTCAGAAATGACCGTTAGGTTCCGATTGCATGTATATTTCGTTTAATCATTAAACGAGTTATAAATAATTAGTATTATTCTTAACAGTTCTCCTAGTGCTCTACGAGTATATTTCATTAGTGAGACTCTCTAGATTCAGACATATCTGTCACGAAATCCAATTTCGTGTCCATAATTCACCCACTCGTAAATTATGACAACCACGGATAAACTCGCTGAATCATATAGGTCGATGTCATTGCATACGTATAATCCCTATGTCACAGGTATCTGGATTATCTCAGAGATATAGATATAAAAGTCAAATCTCTATAGGAATAATTTCATCGACGTATCTATTAGAAATCTCTAAATAACATTCGGAACTTACTTCCGAAATATACTATGGCCATAGATTTAACAGATTGCTAATCACATATGGACTACATATGCTCTGTATACAAAACTGACGAATGCTTTCTTGATACTCACAGGATATCATGAGCATGAGTCCACACCCAACGAACATGCGGAGGTCTGATCTAAATAGATCAGTGACGTGGCTGTCATCTAAGTGTGGATGATAACTTATATATCCACAGTGGTATCTCAAGTCAAAGAATCAATAAACTACTCAACCCGAGAAGATTCCTATTGACTTTGGTGTATCATCTATTAGGAAATCTTCGGTGAGTCGTTCAGTGTTTATCAAATAAACACCTACACGTCTATACGAGTCTCCCAATACTCATGGTTCATTGGGATAAACCATCGGACCATGTCCGATATACGATATGTACTAGTCTCAGCGGATTTTACTAACCGACCCCTGTCAGTAAATCTTGACCAGGAACGTAATTTAAGGATATACAACTTATAGTGACACTTCCCAATGTCAATTGCGCACTATGTTGTAAATCTTGGGGTCTTTGTGTAATATATATACATATCACTAAATCAGATTTAGTTTCAATCTAATCAATCTAATCGAAATTAGATCGAATACGTATATAAAAGACAAGAAGTGCTACCATTTAAATTAGTAATATTATGGAAAAAGGTATTGCTCGTATTCATGAATCGGACATAAATACGATCCGGATGGTCCCTCAGAGCACCAACCCTAACACTTATGAGTCGAGCTGTGAATGAACCGTTACACACACACACTATGAGTCTGACTTAGATGACTTATTCAAAAACTTGGATTTGAGTCGCAATTGCGTACTTTGAAGATTCTCTGAATTCATTGATAAGCATTCTTTGAGGACAATAATATGCATAACTGTCATGACTATTTTATTTGCTTTTATTAATTTTTTATTATTTTTGCATGGTTGTGTGTGAATGACGTTTGTGGGTGTCATCGTTGTAAGCTCTCACGAGACTATAACTCGTCCACTAGGGCCGCCTAGGGGTTTAAAAGCTTGTTCCATACACTAAATGCAATCTTAATCCCTACGAAAGTGGCCTAGTTAATTTTGTTACTTATTGTTTGTTTATTTATTTAGTTTTTATTTTGTCTTTTGCTCGGGACTAGCAAAATCTTAAGTTTGGGGGTATTTGATAAGTGCGGTTTATACCCACTTATTCATGCATTCCTAGCTTAATATTTTGTTAGATTTCGTATCACTTAATGTCTTTTGTAGTTTATTTTATGTCTTATTTGTAAGAAGCATTAGAACATGGATCTTGGGGTAATTGTACGTGTTTTGGGCCATGCAGACTTATTGGAAGCATGCAGGAAGAGTAGAGACGCAAGTGTTGGAAATTCAAATCCATGTCCCAAGATCAAAAGAGCAAACAATATATATAAATGAATGAACAATAATGAAGTATGGCGGAATCATACTCACAAAGATCGGAATGCGGATGCGTTGATGAAATAAAACCACCTCCTTTGTGCTTTGGATGATTCGGCCAAGGTAAGAAAAGAAGCTCCAAGCTTTGTTGATCACTCCAAGCTCAAAGATTAGTTTCCCATAACACCTTTGTATGATCCCTTGATGGTGCTATCCAAATGTGTATTAAAGTTCTAAACTTATACACTTTCTTCACAAAGTTCTTAAGAAAATAGAAGAAAAATGGAGAGCCAAAACTGCACAGTTTCGGTCATGAGAGGGAGAGAGTGGTATGAGTTTTTTGTTACAAAAATCAATTTATATTTATGCCATAATATTTATTAAATTAATAATAAACTTATGACACAAATCATGCAATGGCTTAGAGTGTCAAACACTCATTTCCATGCAATACCATTGAGTGTATTGTACACTATCACCATGCAATGTATTAACAATTAAATAATGCATATAATGACATGTGTCATGTGGGCCCCACACGTTTCCAAATGAAAGTGGGCCCACGGTACTCACGCGTTCGGGTTCGATATTTCCGAAATACCGAACTTTCGTCGCGACGTTAATTAAATCGAATTTAAATAAATAATTGCCCTAGCGAAATTATTATTTACGTCGCTAACGAATTAATTCTAAATTAACTCGTTTGCCCGAATTAAAATCTAATTTTAATTTCGCGTCGAAATCGAATTTCGATTATTATATCGAATATAATATTTTGACGATTAATTCCAAATTAATCTTTCTCTCTCTTGATAGTACTTTATCCAAGATAAAGTCTCTCCGCAATTAATCCAAGATTAATTGAGTTCGAATCATACGTCATTGGTGAATCTTCGGGAAGCGACCCAAGAGACCTCTAGATATGTTGGCAGTAAATACGGTTGTCGAACTATCCGAACACGTACGTACCAAGTACTACGTTTTTACCGATTTACAAGACAAGGTTAGCCTCTAGCAAAACGCCATGTCTACCCAATTCTCTAGAAATATTCTTACTGGAATATAAGATCTATAACAGGCGTAGTATACCGTAGTATAGTGTTAACTGATCCAGTATCGGATGATCACATGTAAGGCCTGGGGCTGGAGATGTGTCTGCCCCGTACGATACATATATCGGACATCAAGCAACTAGTCTCTTTGAATCGGATAATCCTGACCTTGTCATATTATCCCGATGGTTGCAACCATTATAGAGTACTAGTTCTGTATCCTGCGCGATCATCATCTCCATATGTCTGAAGTGATACTTCCGTCTTGACATCACACCCAATACACTACGATTCCCGATAAACCTAGAAGAGGTGTACACAGAACCTGTTAAAGCCCTGGACGACCAAAACTAAAGTCTACCGATTGTCGCAAGTACTAGCGATGCAAGTCTCAGGTTAAGACCATATGCACCTACCCTGAAGCGGACTCCCATAGACACGCAGACATACTACCAATGGGATTCCGCGGGGTCTATCCAGAGCGAAGCTGTTTTCCGTACCATCGGTAAAACACAACCTCCTACCGCACTTGCATAAGTATCCAATACTCAAATATATGAGAACTATGCTGTTGTGCCCTCACAACACGCACAAGTGCAGTACTAGTCTATTCCGCATTATCGATGTCCAATCTCGATAATACTACGACTAGGGATATTTAATGATTAAACCTTTATGGATTGATACTGTCTCATATCATCTCAATCCGGAATTAATCATAGGGACTTTTACCATTTATATATCAAAGTAAATAAATTACAAAACGGTAAAAGGCAATTTCATTACTACATAGTTAATTTTGTACAATAATACAATATCATTTACAAAATAGTGACGCTATGGGTCATAACTGTCTAACAATCTCCCACTTGGCCTATAGCCAGTCACTCAAGCATCTAATACCTGAACTATGTACATGTCGCTCAAACTTTTCCCGAGGAATAGCTTTCGTCAGCGGATCTGCAATATTATCCTCTGATGCGATCTTTTCGATCTTCACATCGCCACGATGTATGATCTCTCGAATCAGATGGAATCGTCGAAGAACATGTTTGGATCGTTGATGAGACCTTGGTTCCTTAGCCTGTGCTATAGCCCCGCTATTGTCACAATACAATGGAACGGGCTCAGCTGCTAACGGAACTACTCCTAATCCAATTAGGAATTTACGGATCCAAACTGCCTCTTTTGCTGCTTCAGCTGCTGCAATGTACTCCGCTTCAGTTGTTGAATCGGCAACAGTATCTTGCTTGGAAGATTTCCAGCTCACTGCTCCGTTATTCAAACAAAATATGTACCCAGATTGCGACTTAAAGTCGTCTCTGTCGGTTTGGAAACTTGCATCGGTATACCCAGATACCTCAAGTTCTCCATCTCCATAGATTAAGAAAGCATCCTTAGTTCTGTTAAGATACTTAAGGATACTCTTAACCGCCATCCAGTGATCTTTACCTGGATCGGCCTGATATCGACTGCACATGCTCAAAGCATGGGACACATCAGGTCGTGTACATATCATGGCATACATGATCGATCCGACTGCCGAGGCGAACGGAGTCCGACTCATGTTGTCTCTCTCATCTTGTGTTTTAGGACACATGTCCCTAGATAGATAGACGCCATGTGATATTGGTAACAGTCCCCTCTTGGACTGATCCATGTTGAATCTCTTCAACACTTTATCAATATATGTACTCTGGGAGAGTCCAAGTAGCTTTCTAGATCTATCCCGGTAGATCTTTATTCCTAGAATAAAAGCTGCTTCTCCCAGATCTTTCATGGAGAATTTCAATGAAAGCCAAGCTTTCACCGACGTTAACATGGGAATGTCATTGCCGATAAGCAATACATCGTCGACATAAAGGACAATAAAAGTCAGTGCACTCCCACTAACCTTCTTATATACACAAGGGTCATCTTCGTTTTGAATGAAATCATATTCTTTTATGATCTCATCAAAACGTTGGTTCCATGACCGCGATGCTTGCTTCAGTCCATAAATGGACCGATTTAACTTACAAACCTTGTTTGCAAGTCTAGGTGCGATAAAACCGTCAGGCTGTTGCATATAAACATCCTCCGAAAGGTTTCCGTTAAGGAAAGCGGTTTTAACGTCCATCTGCCATATTTCGTAATCGTAATATGCAGCTATTGCAAGCATTATCCGAATGGATTTAATCATGGCAACGGGTGAGAAGGTTTCGTCATAATCAACTCCAAGTCGTTGACGATATCCCTTCGCTACAAGCCTAGCTTTGTACGTTTGTACGTTGCCATCCATGTCAGTCTTCTTCTTGAAGACCCATTTGCATCCATAGGCTTTACGCCTTCTGGTGCATCAACCAGTGTCCAAACTTGGTTGGTATACATGGAATCCATTTCGGCCTTCATGGCTTCTTGCCATAAAGCGGATTCGATACCTTGTATCGCTTCCTCATACGTAGCCGGTTCAGTATCCTCAATAAGATTAATATCTACGTGAGGTGAGATCAGGAATCCATACCTCTCAGGTATTACCCTGACTCTCTCCGACCTACGCGGTCCTTGTGTATTTGAAGATTGTGGTTCAGTCTCATCCCAGATGGACTGTTCATGTTCCGTTGATAATTCATTGCCAAGAACAGTATCACTACGACTTTCATCGAGTTCTACTTTCTTCCCACTAAACACTGCATTTAGGAATTCCTTCTCAAGGAAAACCGCATGTAGAGCAACAAATACTTTGTTCTCTTGTGGGTGATAGAAGTAATATCCTTTGGTTTCCCTAGGATATCCAACGAATAGGCATTTATCTGATTTGGGTTCAAGTTTGGTACCTTCCAAACGTTTAACGTATGCCCAGCAACCCCAAATCTTCAGGAATGAGAAACCCGGTTTCTTACCTGTCCATATCTCATATGGTGTCTGTTCAACAGACTTTGACGGAACCTTATTCAAAATAAGAACTGCACTGTTTAATGCATATCCCCAGAAGGAAATTGGCAGCTCAGTGCGACTCATCATCGACCTTACCATGTCCAACAAGGTACGGTTTCTCCGTTCGGACACACCATTTAATTGTGGTGTTCCAGGAGGAGTCCACTGAAAAAATACCATATTCTTTCAGGTAATCTTGAAACTCATTACTTAAGTATTCGCCACCACGGTCCGACCGTAATGTCTTAATACTCTTGCCTGTTTGTTTTTCAACTTCGTGTCGAAACTCTTTGAATTTCTCAAAAGTTTCCGACTTGTGCGTCATTAGATACACATAACCGTAACGTGATGCATCATCGGTAAAGGTTACGAAGTATCGATATCCACCTCTAGCCTGGCTAGACATGGGCCCACAAACGTCACTATGAACGAGGGCTAACAGTTCAGTGGCACGTTCACCTTTACCGCTAAAAGGTGATTTAGGCATTTTGCCTAATAAGCAAGATTCGCAGACGTCATATGAATTTGGATCAAATCCGTCCAAGTACCCACTCTTCGAAAGTGTGGATATGCGAGTCTTGTTAATGTGTCCCAGACGACAATGCCACATATAAGTTTCATCATTTGGATCACTCTTTTTAAGCCTTTTGTTTGTTAATTTATATGTAGGAGATTCATTTATATTCAAAATATAAAGACCATTATTTGCAACTGCAGTGCATATTTCTGCATCATTTTTATATAAATAACACCCAGTGTTTCTAAATACAAAAGTGTACCCATTTCGGGTTAACAAAGATACAGATATAATATTCCTAGTCAAACTAGGTACATAATAACAGTCATTTAGTTTAAGTACATGCCCCGAGGGCAGTTCTAATACAAAAGTGCCCACGGCCAAAACAGCAACAGGAGTTCCGTTTCCAACTCGTAGATCAATCTCCCCTGAAGCCAGAGTCCTGCTGTTCTGCAGATCCTGCACATCAGTACATATATGAGAACCACAACCAGAATCAAAAATCCAATTTTTAAAACTAGAAGTAGCCATGTTTATTTCAATAACAAACATACCAGAGGTCGGTGCCTTGCCCGCCTTGATCTCCCTTCTGATCGCCTTGTTCATGCGGCAGTCACGCTTCCAGTGACCTCTTTTGCCGCAGTTAAGGCATATGTCTTGTGACTTGTTCCTTGGCTTCCCAGAAGCCATCGGCATCTTGGCCTTGCCCTTGTTCTTACGCTTCTTCTTTTTCACCCCTCCAGTTGCCTTGGGCCCAGCCCTTGACGTCTGAGAGGTCGATGCAAAGTGCGCCTCGCGCTTGTTGCCTTTAAGAAGCTCTTTCTCTGACTCCTTAAGAATGGACAATAGCTCTCCAAGAGTATCGTCCGTATCCATCAACTTGTAGTTGATGATAATCTGCTTCCAAGTATCGGGAAGTGACTGTAAAAGCATGTCTACAGTCAGCTCAGCCTCCAAGACTATTCCCATCTTGGCCAGCTCATCAATGTCAGCTATCATTTGAGTCCCGTGGGCCTCAACTGAAGCGCCATCAGTCATACGGGAGCGAAAGAGTTTCTTCACCAACTCATACCTCTCCATCCGCTTATTAGTGCGGTGAAGATCCTTTAGTCTAGCCATCATATTATAAGGATCCAAGTCCCTATTCTGGCGACGAAAGTGTTGAGTCATGGAAGCAAGCATGATCGACTGAGTTGTATCACAATCATCGCTATGAGTTCTCCATAACTCCAGCTCAAGTGGCTCAGTGGGCCTCGGCCCGAGAGGTCTCTGTATGGTGTACAACAGCCTCTCTGCCCCAAGGACTATCCTCAGGTTCATTTCCCAGTCAGCAAAGTTTGTGCCCTTAAATACATTATCACCCATGATTATGTCTCGGACATTTCCTTTGTTTGCCATCTTAACTACGATAGTCCAACTATCTAGTTAACGATATATGGGTACAGTCAAACTGTTACAAGAAAATAACATTTTATTAGTCCAACTAATGTTAAAATATTGACGAAATAAATTTTGTAAGCGCGTAAAGCTAAGTATCTGAATGAAATTGCAAATTCAATACTAGCCTCCCACTATTTTCTACAAGTCTCTAACCCTCTGTCGAGTACTCGGGAAATCCAATTTCCTAGTGGGCTAGGATCCCGTTAAATAACACACAACCTTGACTTTGGCCAACAAGTTGTATGATATTTAACTAGGTAGATCTCAAGATCAATTGGATCCCATCCAATTCCTAGATCCGGTAGGTGGACATCCAAGTCCGAAACATATATATCTAATACATATGTCAATGTATCCAATACATTTTCCTAACCATTTCCTCTGAATCAACTAAGTCTTGGCTTTGGCACAACAAACTTAATGATTCCAGTTAAGCGGACCCATTGACATGGAAAGTTTCGTAATCAATGTCGATGGACAAGAAGTGATCTTGACTTTGGCCAACAAATCACAACTTGGACAAGACACGATATGGAACAAAACTCTCATGATTCAAACACATCCTCAATTGACAAAGGTCTTGACTTTGGCCAACAAACCAATGCCAATTTCGGATCTTGAGAAAGAATCACTCAACGGAAGGAAAATCGCTTAATATTGTTTGAGGGATTTTCGTGTAATTGGCAACCAATTAATTTATCTTTGTTAGGTCTCATCATCATACACCCTTAAGCATGCTTCTAAAACATCATAAAGCGCGTAAAGTAAAATAATAGTGATATGCGGATGGATATATAACAATTTGTTCCTAGAACAAATCACTCCCTTTCCTCTCCCCGGCTAGCACTATTCTACTTCTTCCCAATTACATAATACAATAAGAGAACCCTCATTTACATTGAGGGGAATTAGGTGAGAAGAGAATACAAAGAGATAATAAGAGAAAGGCTGGACACGCAGGTCCAATTTAAATTCTGAATTTACAATAATTTCTAAAATTACCCTTCCCTTCTAATATCCATCCGATATACACTATTCATACATTACATCCACATTCATTCATTCAAGGCATGTTATACAACCAATCAAATCCAATTAATTAGTCTTTAATTAGGTGACAATACAATGTTCAAACAATTGTTTGCATTTGCACGAGTCCAACTCGTTTTTTAGAATAAGTACTTGTAGTACGAATTCATGAATTATATCGAACTACTCGTCAAATCCAATTTAAGTCGTATTCAATACTAATCCTTATATTTAATTCCAAATTAAATATTTACACTTTTATTGTGCTTTTATGACTTAGATTCCAAATCTAATTCTATCGGGTCTCAAAGCCCAATCAACATCCAATGTCCGTTTAATTAAAGTCCGATGGGCTTTCAATTGATTTCATTAGGCTTGGGCCTTGGTCAATGTGGGTCAAACCCAATTTCCAAGCCCAATAAGGAATCACCCTCATTTGCCATAAAAATCAATATCAAGCCCATAAGGCCCAATTAAACATAAAAGCCCATTTATTACATTTGGACTTAATGGAGTGATTTAGGCCCATTTTTGGATCCAATCCAATTTGCCCAAACCTACTTGGTCCACCAAGCCCATTATGTCCAAATATAATAGTTTTAGGCCCAATTCAAAATTAAGCCCAATTAATCAAATTTTAAAATTCCAAATTTTATAACTTAATTAATTAAAGTGTAATGTCATGATTAATCCTTTAAATCAATATTTCCAAAATATCAAATTAATCCATTAATCATATTTTTATCTTAAATACATGTCCAACATTATTTAATCAAAAAATCAAGTCCCTAATCTTCTTCCATGCATTCGGCCAAGGTGATGAAAAATTACCGATTTCGTTTTCAATCCAATCGAATCACAAATCGTCATTTTATGTTCGTTTAAAGTCATCCAATGATCTTATAAACAACAAATCATCATCTCCATGGTCTAGGTAGTATTCGGCCAAGCCTCTCCAAGAGGGGAAAAATTAATCCAATTTATTTTTCATGAAATTGATAATGTATAACATAATGTAACATACATTTAAGCATACTTAATCAATCAAAATCATCAAATCATGCTTCAATCAATTTTGCCCAAATATTACCCTAATATATTTTCATGCTCTTTAAGCTCTGATACCATTGTTGGAAATTCAAATCCATGTCCCAAGATCAAAAGAGCAAACAAATATATATAAATGATGAACAATAATGAAGTATGGCGGAATCATACTCACAAATATCGGAATGCGGATGCGTTGATGAAATAAAACCACCTCCTTTGTGCTTTGGATGATTCGGCCAAGGTAAGAAAAGGAAGCTCCAAGCTTTGTTGATCACTCCAAGCTCAAAGATTAGTTTTCCAATAACACCTTTGTATGATCCCTTGATGGTGCTAGCCAAAGATGTGAATTAAAGTTCTAAACTTATACACTTTCTTCTTCACAAAGTTCTTAAGAAAATGGAAGAAATATGGAGAGCCAAAACTGCAGTCCAGTTTCGGTCATGAGAGGGAGAGAGTGTAATGATTTTTTGTTACAAAAATCAATTTATATTTATGCCATAATATTTATTAAATTAATAATAAACTTATGACACAAATCATGCAATGGCTTAGAGTGTCAAACACTCAATTTCCATGCAATACCATTGAGTGTATTGTACACTATCACCATGCAATGTATTAACATTAAATCATGCATATAATGACATGTGTCATGTGGGCCCCACACGTTCCAAATGAAAGTGGGCCCACGTGTACTCACGCGTTCGGGTTCGATATTTCCGAAATACCGAAATTTCGTCGCGACGTTAATTAAATCGAATTTAAATAAATAATTGCGCCTAGCGAAATTATTATTTACGTCGCTAACGAATTAATTCTAAATTAACTCGTTTGCCCGAATTAAAATCTAATTTTAATTTCGCGTCGAAATCGAATTTCGATTATTATATCGAATATAATAATTTTACGATTAATTCTAAATTAATCTTTCTCTCTCTTTGAATAGTACTTTATCCAAGATAAAGTCTCTCTCCGCAATTAATCCAAGATTAATTGAGTTCGAATCATACGTCATTGGTGAATCTTCGGGAAGCGACCCAAAGACCTCTAGATATGTTGGCAGTAAATCCGGTTGTCGAACTATCCGAACACGTACGTACCAAGTACTACGTTTTTATCGATTTACAAGACAAGGTTAGCCTCTAGCAAAACGCCATGTCTACCCAATTCTCTAGAAATATTCTTACTGGAATATAAGATCTATAACAGGCGTAGTATACCGTAGTATTGTGTATACTGATCCAGTATCGGATGATCACATGTAAGGCCTGGGGCTGGAGATGTGTCTGCCCCGTACGATACATATATCGGACATCAAGCAACTAGTCTCTTTGAATCGGATAATCCTGACCTTGTCATATTATCCCGATGGTTGCAACCATTATAGAGTACTAGTTCTGTATCCTGCGCGATCATCATCTCCATATGTCTGAAGTGATACTTCCGTCTTGACATCACACCCAATACACTACGATTCCCGATAAACCTAGAAGAGGTGTACACATAACCTGTTAAAGCCCTGGACGACCAAAACTAAAGTCTACCGATTGTCGCAAGTACTAGCGATGCAAGTCTCAGGTTAAGACCATATGCACCTACCTGAAGCGGACTCCCATAGACACGCAGACATACTACCAATGGGATTCCGCGGGGTCTATCCAGAGCGAAGCTGTTTTCCGTACCATCGGTAAAACACAACCTCCTACCGCACTTGCATAAGTATCCAATACTCAAATATATGAGAACTATGCTGTTGTGCCCTCACAACACGCACAAGTGCAGTACTAGTCTATCTGCATTATCGATGTCCAATCTCGATAATACTACGACTAGGGATATTTAATGATTAAACCTTTATGGATTGATACTGTCTCATATCATCTCAATCCAGAATTAATCATAGGGACTTTTACCATTTATATATCAAAGTAAATAAATTACAAAACGGTGAAAGGCAATTTCATTACTACATAGTTAATTTTGTACAATAATACAATATCATTTACAAAATAGTGACGCTATGGGTCATAACTGTCTAACAGCAAGACACGCGACCAGTGAAAAGAATCACTGGCGCTGCGGTGCCTCCAGCGTTTCATACAATAATCCCGTGAGTTTAGCGCCGTGGCGCCAACTTTCCGGTGTCGCTGCACCCCGCAGACCCCAAAACACCAAATTTTAGGGTTTTAGATGCACAAGGACTCCAAGGCATTATTATAAATACATACGTTCGTCCAAGACCTAAAAGATGAGGCTAATACACATCACAAAATACAAAACACTTATTTTTAGAGAGATCCAAGGAGGAGGATTCAAGAGCGACAAGAGGAGACGAAGACGGTGACGTCCGAAGAGGAAGAGATTCAATTCGGGTTTTATCTTCTAGTTTCTTTCTTAGAACTCTAATGATTTCCATTAGATTCATGACATGTTCTTATTGTTTTTATCTTTAGTCATGAACTAACTCCTTAATTCTGGAGAATGATGTAACTGATGCTTGAACCTTTATTTATGTTTGTCAATATTGTTATGAAGTTTTATTAAGTTATTTATATTCTCTTGAGTTTAATGATTCTTGTTTACTAGCCACAAATTGAGATGATATTTGTTTAGAATCTATCGCTCGGGAGAAGGAGATTTTGAATAGGATCTAGAGAATATAACCTAGGGATTTTATAAAGTTCGGGAGAATCTATAGTTCATTTGAAGTCATTAACATAGAATCACAAGACGTAATGAGTTGTTAATTACTAGATTTTATAGTGATATCGAAGTCTGTAGTTGATAATATTTTCACTGTTACTCTGGAGAGGGAGTGAATACTTAAGGATTCTTGAAAACAATACAACTGAATAAGGAATAATTGGCATGAATACTTAAGGATTCTTAAGGATACTTAAGGATTCTTAAGGATTCTTAAGGGAGTGAATACTTAAGGATTCTTAAGGATACTTAAAAACAATACAACTGAATAAGGAATAATTGGCATGACAAATACATAGGGGATAGCTAGGTAAAATTAGACTCTAGAGTCTTTATCGTATTGGTTTCTCCTATCTAAATAGTTTTATATCTTATTTATTTAATTAAAATGTATATTATTTATTTTCTAAATAAAGTTAGGATCATCAAATGTAGTACTTAGTGTGAGTGAACACAATCCATGTGGGCTCGACACTCTTAACTCATCTTTACTAAAATTTAACACCGTAAACTTGCGGTACAATATAAAATATCATAACAGTGCGCGTCGCGACGCCGAGGACTGTTGGAATTATCTAAGCATCCCAAGATCATATCAAGCAATGAAAATACAAGTGAATACAATCAACGAAGTTGCGGAATACTTACATCGATCGGTTGAGCGACGCGGTGGACAACAAAAATTCAAGATTCTGCCCTCTGTCATGCTCGGCAGTGAGCTGCTACTGTCCTCCAAGAATCGGCCATTGATGTCCTTAAAGCTCCAAGCTTTGTGATGGAATGATTCCATGTACACGGGTGGGTTTTCCTATCACCTTCGTATGTCTCTTTGAATGCTAGCTCTTGATGTTTTTGCCACAAAAACACCATAGTTTCTCCCTTCACTATCACGGTTTTGAGCTGAAACATAAGAGAAGAAATGGAGCCCAAATGGGCGAGAGAGAGGGAGAGGAAAAAGAGAGAGAGTGAGTTGTGTGATGATTATTTGAAAAAGTGTATCTAATACCACTTTTGATTTTTCCAAAAAATCAATTAATTGATTTCAAAAAAAAAAAAAAAAATACCAAACATTTAAAATATATTAAATGTCTATCATGCCATCACACTTGAGTGTATTACACTCCACCATCAACTTCCATCAAGTCACATCACTCAATCAATCAAGTGACAAGTTGTCACATCACTCAAAGTGACTAATGATTTGACGCTTGATTTGACTAGCGATTTGACGCTTGATTTGACTTGCGTGCCGCACTCGAATTCGAAATTCGAATGTGCTCGTAATCACTCTCGGGCTCGGGTTCGATAATTCCAAATTAACGAATTTTCCGTTGCAACGTAATTAAATGATTATGCCTAGTGAAATCACTATTCACATCGCTAACGAATTAATTCTAAATTAACTCGTTCGCCCGAATTAAAATCTAATTTTAATTCCGCGTCGAAATCCAATTTCATTTAATATATCGAATATATTAATTTTATCGATTAATTCCAAATTAATTGTTCTCTATCTTTAACTGATATTTTATCCCAGATAAAATATCTCTGCAATTAATCCCAGATTAATTTTCTCTCTCTACTAATTAATCCCAATTTAATAAAGTGCGAGTCATACGTCATCGGTGAATCTTCGGGAAGCGACCCATGAGATCCCCGGATATGTTGGCAGTAAATTCGGTCGTCGGACTATCCGAACACGTAAGTACCTAGTACTACATTTTTACTGATTTACAAGACAAGGTTGGCTTCTAGCAAAGCGCCATGCCTACCCAATTCTCCAGAAACATGCTTACAGGAATAAGCGATCTATATCAGGCGTAGTATACGTAGTATTGCGTATTTCGATCCAGTATCGGATGTCACGTGCTAGGCCTGGGGCTGGAATTGTGTCTGCCCCGTACGAAGCACATGTCGGATATCTGGTAACTAGTCTCTATAATCGGATATACATGACCTAGTCATAATATCCTGATGACTGCAGTACTTAAGAGTACTAGTACCGTATCCTATCCGACATCATCTCCACTATGACTGGAGTGATACTTCCGTCTTGACATCACACCCAACACACTACGATTCTCAATATACCCAGCAGAGGCGTACAGAGAACCTGTTAAAGCCCTGGACGACCAAAACCAAAGTATATTGATTGTCGCAAGTATTAGCGGTGCAAGTCTCAGGTTTAAGACCAAATACACCTACCCTGATTTCGGACTTCCATAGACACATAGTCATACTACCAATGGAATTCCGAGGGGGTCTATCCAGAGCGAAGCTGTTTCCCGTACCATCGGTAAAACACAACCTCCTATTACACTTGCATGAGTATCCTATACCCAAATATATGAGAACTATGACGGTATGCCCTCACAACGCGCACAAGTGTAATACTAGTCTTTTACGCATTATCGATGTCCAATCTCAATAATACTCTGACTAGGGATATTTAATGATTTATCCTTCACAGATTGATATTGTCTCATATCTTCTCAATCCAGGAACAAATCACAGGGACCTCCTATCATTTATACATCTTGGTGATCTAATCACAAATGATAAGAGAGCAATCTCCTTTGTCACATAGTTAATTTGTACAACAACACCATGATCTGTACAAATAGTGACGCTATGGGTCATAACTGTCCAACAAGGACTTGGTGTGTCGCGACTCTGACTCAATCATGCGCCGAAAGTTTTCAGCAGTGACACGCGTCTTAAAATGTAGCACGCGTCGCGACGCAGAAGACCTGCGCGTCACGTCGTCGATCGATTTTGATGCCTATAAATAACACGCCAAATTTGAGGAATTCTTCATACTTTTTCTGGGGAATTTCTCTGGAATACTAAGAATATAGTATCTTGGGTGTTTATTTAAGCTTTCTTGTATTTACTTTTTATTTTATTAATAAAATTTTGTGTGTTTTTATTCAAAGTATGATTAGGTAATCTTGTTTTGCTGGGGTGAATGGTGAAACTTTTAGTATGATAATTTAGATTAATCTCCCTTATTTTATAATATATAAATTATAATCTAATATTTAATTTAATCTGAATTAATTATTTACCGCCTATATGGTCGGTTTTACAT
Organism: Zanthoxylum bungeanum; assembly: GCA_019454045.1. Classification (NCBI taxonomy): domain Eukaryota; kingdom Viridiplantae; phylum Streptophyta; class Magnoliopsida; order Sapindales; family Rutaceae; genus Zanthoxylum; species Zanthoxylum bungeanum. The sequence continues at coordinate 71,734 of SKCR01037531.1, forward strand.
GACAGACTTAGTTACCTCCTACATGGTCGGTTTATGTGTTAACCTTGTTACCGCCTATATGGTCGGTTTTGTATGACTTTGTTACCGCCTATATGGTCGATTGGACTTATTTTGGACAAATGGTATCACCGTATTTATGGTCGGTTTTAATATAATTAATTCATGAAATAAATTAATCGGTTAGTATTGACAATTTATATATTATAATACGGGAGATTTATATATTTGAAATATTAAAAGTGGATCCCCTAACTCCAGCATTTTATTTCATTGTTGTAATTTTACTATATAGTTTTCAATTTGTTTTATGATATTTTGTTTATTTATGTCTTTAGTAATCATAGGTATGTGTTTTAACTAATAACATTGTCTATGGTGTCATGAAAACCAATATTAATGATTTTATAAGTTGATTTATCTTATAGCTTGTGTGATGTTTTGGCTTATTTATTGAGTCTAGATCTTAATGCTTATTGTTGCTTGGCCACCAATAAGATTGATTTGGTAAATTTAAAATGAACTTGATAAAGGGATTTTAGGTTTAGCCGTAGATTCAATAACACACGATCTCACTTTAGGGATTTCCTTACATGATAGAAATATACTTGTCGGGCTGGTGTAACCACAATTGGAACTTAAACTTAATGAATTTGGGGTTTATTAGTTAACATAGACATATAGTTAATTAAGTAACTTTGAATATTTTCATTTGACCATCGAAAGAGTCATGTGTATATCTTAGTGTTCCAAGTTAATAAATCAGCATATTTGACTTAAACTTAAGAGTCTTGCGTCGAACAGTGCTAACGTGCGCCGGGTCCACAAATCAGAATCTGAGAAAATTTGACTTTGCTAACGTGCGCCGTGTCACGTGTCACCATCACAGTCGATCTGCTAACGTGCGCCGTGCCACGTGTCATCATCCTACGGTGCCGACAGTCACCATCGCCACGTATCGCCACCTGTCACTCCACCTGTCAGCCACGTCATCGTCCACATCATCAGTTGACCGAGTCAACATGCCACGTCACCGACACGTCAGCATCAATTATTGGCTCTCTTATCCCTATCTGACACGTGGCGGATAAGAATCTAGCCGACCAATCAAAAGTCGCCACGTGTCACAATAATTGAGTCCCAACCACCTTGTCACGTGTCACCTTATCACTTTATCCAGGATCTTCAATCGACGAACCAAAGCGTGCCACATCGACAAAACTCGCGTCGCGACGTGCGACCCCTACTGACCCCTATAAATAGAGCGCGAAATTCCAGTTTCAGTTGTACCACACTCTCTCATCTCTTTGATGTAAAGAGAGAGTTTCTCTCTCTAGTTTCTTTTAGTTTTTAGTTTTTTTTTTAGTTTTGTAAATAATTTTAATTACGTTTTGTAAATATAGTAATTTATTTTTTTTACTTTTTACAGTTTTTACTATTCACCATGAGGAGGTAACTTCCCCAGCTAGGGTGAAAGGTAATTCTTTTATTGTTACTATTTAGATTAATCTCCCTTAATAATAATATATTCATTATTTAAAATATTGACTTAAAAAGGATACCGCCAGATTGGTCGGTTGGTAATTCATTTTAATCTGGTTTAAACCTGACTAATCAAGGATACCGCCAGATTGGTCGGTTGGTAATTAAATTTTCTTACCGCCTATATGGCAGGTTTATTTTGATTCCGCCTTTATGGCTGGTTGGACTTAATTTGACTTAATCAGGTTACCGCCTATATGGCTGGTTGGTAAAATAATCACAAATTAATATATTATATTAAGGGAGATATCTAAATAGTAAATAGTAATAGTTGATCCTTTTACCTTAGCATTTTATTTTATTTTACTTTTCAGCTTTTACTTTATGTCTTTTACTTTTCAGCATTTTTACTTTATGTCTTTTACTTTTAAGTTTTTACTAGCCCTAGTTATGTGTTAGTTATATGGGGTTGTGATGAATTCTAATATCACCGGTTTATAAGGGGTTATTTTATAGTTTGGGTAATTTAAATGTTTACTTATTAAGTCTTAAGCTTAATGCTTCTTGTTGTCTGATCACTAATAAGATTGATATGGTAAATCTAAAATGAACTAGACATAGAGATTTTAGGTTTTAGCCTTAGACTTAATAGCCCACGATCTTCCTTGAGGATAATAACCCTTTAATAGATTTCCTTACAGGATAGACATATACATGTCGGGCGGGGGTAGCCATAATTGGAATTTAAACTTAATGAATCAAGATAATTTGGTTGACATAGACATATGGTTCAATTGGGTTAAACTGGGTATTTGCGTCTGACCATCGACAAGGCTTTTGCATAATTTCGTGTTCCAGGTTAGTAAACCGATTTATTACACAAACATAAAATAATCACTTCATCTTTTAAAAGATATTAGAATGATTCACAACCCTAGATCTTTGTGTCTTTTGTTATTTTCCTTAATATTTTCTTTTGGGTTTGTTTTTATTTTATTTTGCAAAATCACAATCAACCAAATCAATCAAGTAATCATTCTCTTCACCCTCAATTAGATATTTGTAAATAAATAGATTCAATAATTAATAACAACAGTAGAAATTAAGTTCTCGTGGGATCGATATTTTTATACTACTTGAACGATACGTACGCTTTCGTTATACGTGTGTGTTTACGCAGGTTAAGTTTTTGGCGCCGTTGCCGGGGACTTATTTTTCTTGAGTTGTTAATTTTGAAGCTATCTAATTTACTTGTATTTAATTTTCTTTATCTGTAATTTTTATTTCTTTATTGTGTTTTCAGGTGATTGAAAAAAAAATGGAACATTATTGGGAGATTGAGAGATCACGAGCTTTACTAGAAGATACACCCCAAATCTGGGAGCAACAGTCTGGTTTTCGGAGGCCTGTTGTTCAGCCCTACAACTATCACTGGATGTCAGAATCAAGCAATACTACATTTTCTCATCAGAACGAAATGGGGAGATGTGTAATATGTGATGGTAATCACCCGAGCGATCAATGTATATACCTTTCAGAGTGGCAGAATTATTGGAATCATTCAATGTACGAGGAACCATCATATTTTCCATCTTATCCACCATCTACCTCTACCTATTCTCATCAACAATCAGAACCATCAGAGGAAGATCAGTTGATTCACATGCTCAAGATTGGCTCGAAGAACGGGAAGCTCAATTAGATGCACAAATTCAGAGTCAAGCGGCATCTATTCAGAGGACGACATACCAAATGAGACAATTCACAGAAAACCAGAACTACATACCTCAAGAACCAGTTTCAGTTGACACTGATGAAGCCTTCGAGTACCAATCAGTTCACAAAGACACTTCAACAGAGGATGAGGCTGAGCAATATCAAGAATCTGAGGTATCAGTTCAGGAACCCAAACCAACAAAGTCTCTGTTTAATTTCTATTATTCAGACTCTGACGAGGATGAAGAAGCTGAGCTGTTTGTACCAACTGCACCAACAAATGAGGATGGAATTCTGTATCCTCAAAATGAAGATCTTGGAGATTACTTTGCACTGATGTTTGAAGAAGATCTACCTAAACCATCCATTTCAGTCGTATCAGAGGATGAAGACCTAATGTCAGAAACATCTTTACATCTTCAGGTTGACACTTATGGAGCATATTTTTCACAGATGACAGATGAAGAACTGAACGAGGAAATCCTAAAATACATCTGTGAAGAAAATGTGGAGCAAGAAACAGAGCAAATTGAGGAGCAACTGTCAGACCAAATTGAAAATCCAGAGCATTCAGGAGAAACATCGCTGTATCGGGGAGTACAACTCAAAGATATCACCCCAAAAGCTTGACAGAATGGAACTTCCATTCCAAGTCAAGCACCATACGAGACCTTCTGATTTTCTTTCTTTCTTTTCAGGAACCACTGGAGCAATAAAGGTTAAAAAGGTGGCACAAGCACTGAATGGGACAAAATATTTTTTGTCATTTTACCGTTGGAAGAGACCCTTCAAAAGCAACGCTTATGGGATTGTCTTTAATCGGACATCCAAAACGACGCTGAAACCTCCTTGACATATGGATTTCAGTAACGTCTGGCTGAAGATGAAAAATTTAGCGCTAGCAGGGAGGCAACCCATGCAATTTGTTGTAATTTCTATTTTTATATTTTGTGTATACATGTTGTAGAGTTTTTAATTTTGTGTGTTATTTTTGTAGGGAAAAGCTCAATCAAAGCATAAGACAGAAGGAATGGTGTTTTGCAATCAGGAAGAAAAGAGCTAATTCATTTTTGATGGCTGAGTAAAGAATGAATTCTTGAGACGCATCCTAATGAATTTATATTAAGCGAGTGGCGTATTGCGTATACAATTCTGTTGCCTTAATTATTGCTTTGATTTGCTTTTCTGTTGTAATTATCTTTATTTTCGTAGACAGGATCCAGACTTTTTGACCTTTCACGATTTCTTTTGTTGTTTAGCTAACAAACGTCCTCTGGAAGATACTAGTGCTATTATTACTCATCATTTCCAGGTACTATAAATTCAGCCCGTCATTGCACTTTTGAAGGCATCCTGATTTGAGAAATAAATACATAAAAAAATGGAAGCCACTTCAAGAAGACGAGTTGAAAACATCTGTGTGTTTTGCGGTAGTAGTGTTGGTGTTAAGCCACAATACATAGAAGCAGCACAAGAATTGGGTCGAGTCTTAGCTGCAAGGAATATGCACTTAATATATGGCGGAGGCAATCTTGGACTAATGGGGATCATTTCAAAGGCTGTACAGGAATGAGGCAGTCACGTTTTGGGAATCATCACAAAACCCTTGGTATAGGCAAATCTTATTGAACCATCAAACGGAGAGGAACTGATCGTGCCAGGTATGTCTGAACGACTGGTAGAAATGATTAACCGTGCTGATGCTTTTATCGCTTTGCCAGGTGGATTGGGCACATTGGAGGAAATTTTTATAGTATTATCTTGGGCGAACCTGAACATACACCAGAAACCGCTTGGAATGTTCAACGTTGAAGGATTTTATGATTTTCTTTGTGTGTTTCTTGATGATGCTCAGAGAAATGGGTTCGTGTCAAAACCTATGAAAGAACTCCTCTTTACTGCCAGAACTGCTCCGGATCTAATTGACCAACTCTTAGCCTATGAACCACGAGTTGAGCCTATCCTTTCAAAGATAAATTGGTCTGAGGACGATCGTAGTAAGAGGCGTCGTGTTAATCTGGATCTTAACCTTTAATTTCTTGTAGAATTTCAGCTAACCAGGTACTACCTTCTAAACTCTTCTTCTACTACTTAAGACATTGGGGACAATGTCTCATTTAGGTTTGGGGGAGGGAATTAGTTGATCAGTACATTGTTTTTAGTTTGTGTGTTATTTTTATTTTTAATCCAAAAATTTTCGAAAAATACAAAAAAATTGAAAATTTTTCAAAAATTACAAAAAAAATTTGTGTTTTTGTGTTTTTATTTTGACTAAAAATGGTGAAATTGGTGAGAGATAGCTGAGTAAGGAGTTCCCACTCCTAAGACGTATCTCAAGCCTATTTTCGAAATAAGTTAATTTTTGTTTATTTCCTTTTAAATTATTTAATTTGTAAATTCTCCATAAAACGGACTAAAATTGATTTTCATATGCTCAGTTGACAGGTATTATCAACATGCATAGTAACATACGGACATGAGATAAAATTGAAAAGTTTGTAATATTCAGTGCTCTAGTTTAATTGGAGGAAGCATCTCAAAAAGCAATGGAGTAAAAAAAAAAATCTGAGATCCGAGTTATTAAGTCTGTAAGGGTGTTTGAACACCTAGTGCCCTAAAACCAACTGGTTTGGGAGTCACTGGCCCAAAGCTCGTTACATGGATCAAAGATGCTGTAAAAATATATATATCTGAAGTCTGAGTAATTAAGTTCGTAGGGGTGTCTTAACACTTGGTGCCCTAAAGCCAACTGGTTTGGGAGTCACCGACCCAAAGCTCGCTACATAGACAGAAGATATTGTATATAAATAAAAAAAAATCAAATAAAAAATCAGAAAAATTATTCCATTGCTGCAAAAAAGGTGTGAAATCTGATAGAACTTTAGGACAAAAATATTACTCTCTTATCAACTGCATTTATGACTGTTGTGGGCAAAAATGAGTTTTTTAATATTTTGTTGGCTGTGTATATGAAGAATGGTAAAAATAATCGGAGAATTTACTTATTCAGTAATTTAGAAAGAAAGAAAACAACTAGTAACTTGGAGTAGAAGTTTCACCTGATTAGTCACTAACTTCTTTAATCTCTTTTCTCTTTTCTTTTTTGCTTTTGTGTGCATCAGTTTCACTACCTTTTTATTTTTATAAAATATTTATGGGTATCATTGTTGTAAACCCTCACGAGACTACAACTCGTCCACTATGGACACCTAGGGGTTTAAAGGATTGTTGCATACGCTAAAATGCAACCGTGATCCCTACGAAAGTGGCTTAGTTAAATTTTATTATGTTTTTTTATTTTGTGTTTTGCTCGAGGACTAGCAAAATGTTAGGTTTTGAGGTGTGATGAGTGGTAAATCTATCACTATTTCTCACTCATTTAACCTAATATTTTGTATAGTTTCTTGAGTTTTGTGAATATTTTGATGTGTTTTGTGTTATTTTGTAGATAAATAAAGTTTCAGGACATTCTGGAGGTGATTTGGAGCAAAACAGTGAAAATTGGCAAAAAATGGCATTTTGGTAATTTGGGCGCGTCGCGACGCCTAACATGCGTCGAACAGTGCTAACGTGCGCCGGGTCCACAAATCAGAATCTGAGAAAATTTGACTTTGCTAACGTGCGCCGTGTCACGTGTCACCATCACAGTCGATCTGCTAACGTGCGCCGTGCCACGTGTCATCATCCTACGGTGCCGACAGTCACCATCGCCACGTATCGCCACGTGTCACTCCACCTGTCAGCCACGTCATCGTCCACATCATCAGTTGACCGAGTCAACATGCCACGTCACTGACACGTCAGCATCAATTATTGGCTCTCTTATCCCTATCTGACACGTGGCGGATAAGAATCTAGCCGACCAATCAAAAGTCGCCACGTGTCACAATAATTGAGTCCCAACCACCTTGTCACGTGTCACCTTATCACTTTATCCAGAATCTGCAATCGACGAACCAAAGCATGCCACATCGACAAAACTCGCGTCGCGACGCGAGCTGGGCGTCGCGACGTGCGACCCCTACTGACCCCTATAAATAGAGCGCGAAATTCCAGTTTCAGTTGTACCACTCTCTCTCATCTCTTTGATGTAAAGAGAGAGTTTCTCTCTCTAGTTTCTTTTAGTTTTTAGTTTTTTTTTTTAGTTTTGTAAATATTTTTAATTACGTTTTGTAAATATAGTAATTTATTTTTTTTACTTTTTACAGTTTTTACTATTCACCATGAGGAGGTAACTTCCCCAGCTAGGGTGAAAGGTAATTCTTTTACTGTTACTATTTAGATTAATCTCCCTTAATAACAATATATTCATTATTTAAAATATTGACTTAAAAAGGATACCGCCAGATTGGTCGGTTGGTAATTCATTTTAATCTGGTTTAAACCTGACTAATCAAGGATACCGCCAGATTGGTCGGTTGGTAATTAAATTTTCTTACCGCCTATATGGCAGGTTTATTTTGATTCAGCCTTTATGGCTGGTTGGACTTAATTTGACTTAATCAGGTTACCGCCTATATGGCTGGTTGGTAAAATAATCACAAATTAATATATTATATTAAGGGAGATATCTAAATAGTAAATAGTAAAAGTTGATCATTTTACCTTAGCATTTTATTTTATTTTACTTTTCAGCTTTTACTTTATGTCTTTTACTTTTCAGCATTTTTACTTTATGTCTTTTACTTTTAAGTTTTTACTAGCCCTAGTTATGTGTTAGTTATATGGGGTTGTGATGAATTCTAATATCACCGGTTTATAAGGGGTTATTTTATAGTTTGGGTAATTTAAAGGTTTACTTATTAAGTCTTAAGCTTAATGCTTCTTGTTGTCTGATCACCAATAAGATTGATATGGTAAATCTAAAATGAACTAGACATAGAGATTTTAGGTTTTAGCCTTAGACTTAATAGCCCACGATCTTCCTTGAGGATAAATAACCCTTTAATAGATTTCCTTACAGGATAGACATATACATGTCGGGCGGGGGTAGCCATAATTGGAATTTAAACTTAATGAATCAAGATAATTTGGTTGACATAGACATATGGTTCAATTGGGTTAAACTGGGTATTTGCGTCTGACCATCGACAGAGGCTTTTGCATAATTTCGTGTTCCAGGTTAGTAAACTGATTTATTACACAAACATAAAATAATCACTTCATCTTTTAAAAGATATTAGAATGATTCACAACCCTAGATCTTTGTGTCTTTTGTTATTTTCCTTAATATTTTCTTTTGGGTTTGTTTTTATTTTATTTTGCAAAACCACAATCAACCAAATCAATCAAGCAATCATTCTCTTCACCCTCAATTAGATATTTGTAAATAAATAGATTCAATAATTAATAACAACAGTAGAAATTAAGTCCTCGTGGGATCAATATTTTTATACTACTTGAACGATACGTACGCTTGCGTTATACGTGTGTGTTTACGCCGGTCAGAGGGGAGGGATTATTTTAAATTATATTTGTTTGGTTCAATTTTTTGAAGGGGAGGGGAGGGAAGCAAAATCCCTCCTAAGCCAATTTTAGCTCCCCGCCAATTTTAGTGGGGGGTTTTGGAGGGGAGAAAAAGTGATGAATTAAAATTTTAAATACAATGACTAAATTATCCCTACTTATATTGTTTTAATTTTATTTATAACAAGTTATAAGGATAAAATAATAAATTAATTTTAAAATCTCTTCCCTCTCTTTTTGAACCAAACATATATCTAATTAAAAACCCTCCACTCTCCTCCCCTTCATTGAACCAAACAGACCCTAAAACCAGATAATTCTTTCTGATTCTGTTTTGATTCTATTTCGATTTCGAACCGAACCATAACCATAACCAAGTATACTCCTACACATTTTCAATAATGTTCAATAAAATGACTATTTATAGTGTTGAGAATAGCCTCTCATATACAAAATTTTTGGCGCCTCTGATAGAGGGGCTAGTAGCAATTTTTTTTTTTAATGAAAAAATATTGCCGATTTATTTATTGTTGCTGATGGGAGATGACAAATCGACGATCGTGATGGCCGGTAGAAATAGAGAAAGAGATCGAGAATTGCTAATTCCGGTAGCTGCATCCGGCGATGAATCTTCCAAACCTTCATCCTCTTCGTCTTCTTCGTATCATACTGGATCCGAGGTCAACGCTCCTGTTTCTCTCTCTTATTTTTTTTAAAAAGAAATTGTTAATTATTTTTGTTACTAATTTTTGGTATAATTTCATGAAACATTGTAGTTTAGTAGTTTATATTTGAGATTAAGATGCATTGAACTGTATGTTCCAATAACTTTTTGCTAGATTTTTCCAGGGGACTAGAATCCATCATTGAAGGATTTTGTTGGAATCAAAAAAAAAAATTCAAAAAAATGAGTAATTCGGTAGAATTTAGCTTGCCTTTGCACGGACCCTTCTGAAAAATGGGTGTTCCAGCATTTTGATTCATTAACAGCCATGTACTCAGCATGTGGTTGTGGTATAATTTTTTATTAGATTATAACTGGTGTATCTCTGTATATTTTGTCTGTATCACTGTGTGTATAAGTTGCTAACTATATAGCTATAAGCCTAGAACTCGTAAAAATAGAAGAGAAAGAGATAAATAAGTAGAGCATTCCATCTGTTGCTAAGTGTCCTTTGATGGAAACTCTTTGTGTGGAGACAAGGATTCAAATTCATGCAAAGAGTTTATAGAGTTTGTAAGTTGTAATGAAAGCAATGACCTTGGGCCCTTGGCATTCTTATTTTTAGGCTTGTTTCCAACTTATATCTGACAAATTGTTCAATATTTGTTTTTCACCATGCAGACATTTTACAAGTTTGTTAGGAGTTGGGCTTCAAAAAAGTTCATGACAGGATGGTGAGCAGTACTTTCTTTTGTCTCCTCTATTTCAATTAAGATATATGCATAATCTATCTCATTGCACACTTTTTTTTTAAATGTTTAAGATATCTATTCTTTTAAAAGAATTTGGTCTTTGCATGATTGTTGCTTAAATTGGTTAATCTTCAGTTCCTGACTATCATGGAAATGTTGTCCACCTGTGGCTTTGTATACAGAAGAATTTTTATGCTATGAGATTTTAATTGTCATGAGTTCTGAAATTAATCGTAGTGCTTTAAGAGGTTTCTGAATATATTTAATAATCTTCGGCGTTAGAAATGATTGTTTGGGAAATGGAAACTAGGGCTGTTGGGATGTCTAGGAGCCTGTTTCCACTAGTAGGGGAGATCAATAGATCATAAAGCTTGGAAGAAGTATCTTGGAATCCTGATTTCAAACAAATCCATATGAAACAATTTTTTTCTTAGTCTCTTATCCAGGGTACCCAGCATGTTTTTGTCTTGTATTTCTTTCTTAAAGACACCATGTCTGGGAATATACCATTTGCAAATTCTTCACTTAGCTCTTTTCACAATCCACTTATGGACGATTTCCTTCACAAGATGGTCGGCTCATCTAAATTTCCCCATGTCTACATTTTTCCTGCTAAACTGCTGAGGTGCATTAGTTTGTTTTCTCTGTGAGAAGAAATAATAACCGCTATTTTCATCAATAGGCATTGCTTCATTTATATTATGGATTTAGAAACTTCACAACATTTTTGTTGAAAAGTATGGGGCCCTGTTCAGAGTGTTTGCTCATTTTTGGACATTAAGGCTGGAACAGAGGGATTATCCTATTATAATACTTGATTCATAGAAGAATATCTGTGTTCTGGAAATTTCACGCAGAATGTTTTGTTACTCCTACAGCTTGATTATACAATTCATAGAGCTCTATGCTAATTAGCAAGAGCTGCATCTTGACCCTTTTACAAGGCGGATCATTGATTTGATAGCACTTGCCAGTAAACATGCTGTGGAACAGAAAGATTGGACTAAGAGCTCGTGTAAAGTGAGCGCCCAGGATATAAGGCCACAGGCATAGAATGAAGAATAACAAGACCAAATTACTTAGATGCTGTATCCATTAAAAAATGTTAAGATAACATTTAAGAATGCAGGAAGTACTACTGAGCAAACAGGCCTTGTTCCTTTGTAATTGCTAAAAATTTGTAACAGTAGGCTGTTTGTAGTACTTAGAGCATGCTTATTCTGCTTAATGCAGCAGTTTCTCACTCTTAGTTGTTTTGCAGTGTCTTCCTATTTCCAATAGCGGTTACTTTCTATATCACTTGGTGGTTTATACACTTTGTGGATGGATTCTTTTCTCCAATTTATGCTCAACTTGGAATTGATATATTTGGTAAGCATCAACCTCTTATTCCTGTCCCATAGATCAGTAATGTATGACGTATAAATTAATCACCTGCAGTATTTGCCTTGGCAAACTCATTTTTTCTCTCTGTTAGCATAAAATATCAAGTTATGTATTAACTTTTGGTTTTCTTTGTGAAATAATGATAAATTAGTTGCGTGGGGTAAATATTACAACTTTTATACTATTATTTTTAATAAGTTTAACATGTATGTGGCATCAAAGGTTGTAGAGGTGATGCGACAGAAATAAGAATTGATGACCAACCAATCTCAAGAGTGAGTGTCTTGAGCTATGCTGTCAAAGGCGCTAGGCGGGACAAGGCATTTTGATAGTTCAACCTGTCCAAGTGCCTCTCAAGCCTCGCCTTTGACCAGTCAAATGATGCGTTGAAAAATGTTTTTCTTTGGTTTGGTTAACATGTATGTCACATCAATTTTGTTAAAGTTATCTATGACGGATATATTCCAAGAAGCGTGGCTTTTACTTTAATGCTTCTCTATTTGTTGATCACTTGATCTACAACTTGGTTGACTGTTGAATTTGTATTCTGATTTGAGTTACAAAAATGAATTCATACTCTACATGTTTCTTGTTGATGTTTTGACTTGCTTTTACTTCTTGGTTAAGTCTTGGATTTATAACTTCAGTTACATTCATCTTCTTGGTTGGGGTGTTCATGTCATCATGGTTGGGATCATCTGTGCTGAGTCTTGGGGAGTGGTTTATCAAACGGATGCCATTTGTTCGTCATATCTACAATGCTTCTAAGCAAATTAGTGCAGCCATATCACCAGGTCTGCATTCGGTTTATTATCTACCCTATATCCATTTGAATGATTTTTGGCACACAATTGAAATTCCATATCTCTTGGTTACCACAGATCAAAACACACAGGCCTTTAAGGAAGTGGCAATTATAAGACATCCACGTATTGGTGAATATGCATTTGGGTTCATCACATCATCTGTAGTTCTGCAGGTCTACAAAGTGATTTTTTTGACTCTCCTGGTTGTATTTCTCATATGCGGTTTTAATAAATCTTCTTCATAATCATGATTTATGTGATAGTTTTGGCATGCATGTTGTTTGTGGAAACTTGGCATGTGAGACTATTTACTGCATACATTTTTTGGAAGCACAATTTTGTGGCGCTTTTGCAACAAGAGCTCGCATAACACTGATCTTGTCGAACATTTAGTTTAAGAATATCCATCCCCTGCATTGACTGTTATTCGAGAAGTAGACCTGACAGAAGATGAGATTGAAGTAGAGGTGGCTCTGAGACTGTCGCTACAGGCTGAGGCTTTAAATTTAGGACTTCAAATCTAAAGAAAATTTTATGTGTATAATATGATTTTTATAATTTTTTAACCTTCAACTATAAAACCATCATTTTAGGAATTTGGTTAGGTCCTCATAATTTAGGACAACCCAAGGCTGCCCTGAATTGAAGAGAGTAGATAAATATGAGGGTTTTTTTTTTTTTTTTTTTGCCCTCTCTTTTTTTTTTTTTTTTGTTACAATCCATGTCATCAGAATGGCCACAGAATCAATTTGTTGGTAAAGAAGGATTTGAGGGCTAGGGTACACATTTTTTTTTATTAAGTTTATGGTAGCTTACATGATAATGCATGCTTACATTTTTTTTTTTTAAATGTTAAATTTTTTATTTTTGAATTGTTGAAAATCCCGCCATCAAACAACCTCTTCAGGGCTTAAGCGGAGAAGGTAAAATCTCCTGTTGTTCCAAACTCTTATAAGAAACGCACTCGCTGGTTTCGAACTCAAGACTCAAGGTGAATCATGAACCCTATACTATCAAGTCACGCCCCCTTAGAGATTGGAAATATTAGAAACTCCTACGCCAAACGACTCGATCCGGACTTAAACGGAGCATGTAAAATCCTTCATTGCCTCAGCACTTATCAGAAATGAATTCATGCTTAAATTTTTATTTGAAATCATTGGAAATTCTGTCGTCAAATCACCCCTTTCGGGCTTAATACATTTTCCAAAGAGTCGACTCTTGGCACTCTTTCATGAATTTATTTAAACCACTTTTTTAAAAATAAAAATAAAAACAAAACTTTAGCCCATTGGAATAATTAAAACTAATATAGATTTCTTATAATGTATTTTTTTTAACAATTAAATGCACGTTAACCAAAAGCATTACTATTTACTCGTCAAACTCAGTCTGTCAGTTTTCTTTTCTTTTCTTCCTTTTGTTTTTTTTTTGAAGAATTGTTTTTCAAACCCCATATCAATGGAGTTTTTTGTGTTCTCTCTCGCTGACTTTTCGTGGAATTTGTTTTTGGTTACAAAATTGTATTAGATTTGTTTTGAATTTTTATAGCGCTGACAAAGCCCGGCCCGGTCTGAGCAATTTCTTTTAAATTTATTTTTAATTTTAAATTATATATATTTATAATTAAAATTTTAATGCTCAATTCAAAATATCATTAAAAATAATTTTTTTTAAATTTTTTTAAAAACTAAAAAATTTAAAAAGTTATTTTTTTGGGTATCCACCGTCAAATTGCTGCCATAAATACTGAAATATACGACTAAATAAACGGTATTCTCATTGATATCCACCTTCAAATTCCGTCTTACATAATTACATATGAGACAGGAAGTCAATATTCAATAATGGGACATTAGAGATGAAAATGGATTGGTGATTACAGTTTTTGTTCTAATAATTTTAATATTGCTGAAGTAAAAGCTTTACGTTTTCAATTACGATTGATTAGAAGGATTGGTTTACCTCCGTTAATAGTTTAATCGGACTCGATTCGTGATGTTCAGCTTATAATTGGCTTAACAAATATAATTATTTTGACTTATTTCTGAAATTAAAAAATTGATGAATTCAAACTAAGATTTTCAAATTTCTTATTATCTCTTGAGACTTGTATATGTTTATATGAGAAGTATTATTAAAAAAACAAACCATGTCAATTTAATTAATTATGTTTTATCATGAAATTTAATTTCAATAAAAATTAAATCTGTGCATATAGCTAGGGTGTTCACGGGTCGGGTCGGATCGGGTTCTGCAAATTTTAATTTACCCGATTGGGTCGGGTCATATACAAAAGAAGACCCGAAACCAGAAAAATTGAAGAGTGACCCGCGCGGGACGGATCGGGTCGGGTTTATGCGGGTTGAATTCAGCAGAATATGTAATATATAATTATATATTTTTAATGGTACAAAATAGATGAAGTGATGGAGTAGCTCAAGTGGAAATTTGTTAGGATAAAACCTAACAAGTTTCAAGTTTGAGTCTCAATCCTTGAGAAGGGAACTATATTTTTTTTCCTTATTTTTTTCCTCATTTCATCATCACATTTTGATTTTGATATCCAAGTTCCATTTTCATTTTTTATTTGTTGTAAGTATTAAGTAATGACATCAAAATAAAATTATGGCTAATTTTAATTGCTAAGATACAAAGTAGAAAGTACAAATTGTATATCAAAATCAAATAATACAATCTCAATCTATATATGAAAGTTGAAACACATTCAGCAAGGAAAATAGAAGCCTAATATTAAGGCCATTAGACACAACACAAGCATGAGCTGCCTCGATCAAAATTACAGATTTTAACGGTTTGCCTCTACAATGGCCAAGAGAGGAGGATCATGCAAGTCCAAAAGGGATGCTAGTGATTGTGCAGCCTCTCCACTGAAAATAACCATAGAACCAAAAGAAATTGTTACAACACTATGATTATGTCACATAATGTTCAACAACAAGTATCAACTAAAAATAGAAAAAACAACAAGTTACAACCTTATATGTATTCATCATCTGAATCAATATTTTCGTTCATATCAGTACCAAGTAAGTTAGGCTCAATCGTACAAGTATAACATGATCCTGACAATTCTACAATAACAACATTCAATGACAAAAATGAACAACTCAATTACTTAGAATTTACATTGCCTTATATTAAAGAAATATTAGTTTCAATAAATTTAAAGCATAAAATTGTAACAATACCTGAAGCGAATTCCTCGAATTTCTCCACATCATCCATCGCAGCTCGAAGATCAATTTGAGTTGGCATAGATCGCAACCAATTTTGAGCACAAATTAAAGCTTCCACCGTTACAGGAGCTAATGAACTTCTAAACGGATCAGTTATCCTCCCACTTGTGCTAAAAGCCGACTCGGAAGCCACTGTAGAAATCGGAATAGACAAAACACTCATTGCTACCTTAGAGAGAGTTGGATATTTGGAAGAATTCACTTTCCACCAATTCAACAAATCAAAAGTTTCTGAATCTTTTTCACACCCATCTGATAAATATCTAATCATGTCACATTGAGTCTCCACACTTTGCTCATCCAACAAATACTTTTGAATTGGAAATTAAGAATCTTTCGAGCTTCTCCAACAAAGTTAGTCTTATCCTCTGAAATATTTTCATTAGTAGTTGTCACACTTACCCCACTAGATGACCCCACTGAAGTCTCATCCTTGAATTACTTATACAAATCATTTAAGGCATATTGCACCCGACTCTCCACATCAAAAGCCTTAGAAATATCGTAAATTTGAGAGAGGAAGAACTTAACATATTTCATCTTACATCTTGGATCAAGAACAATACCAATAAATAACACCCAATTCACTTTTGTAGGATTCTCCCAATACTTGTCATATTTTTTTTCATATCAATGGCCATTTTTTCTAACAACAAATCACCACTTTTCGCATATTGAAGTAATATGGTTTGAATCCTTACAAATTCATTGAAAAAATTATTTGAAGTCACATGCAAAGAACCCGAAAATGAAAGAGTAACATCATAAAATACTTGCAAAAACTTCATTAGGCATCTACATCGACTCCAATCATCCGACCTATGAGGCCTTTTAATTTTAACCCTATCAAAGTACAATCTAAACCTAGGATCATCATCTTCTAACCTATAAAAGGCTTTCTCAAAAATCTTCGCCGCCTCCAACATCAATGAGGTAGAATTCCATCTAGTTTCCACATCAAGACATAAAAGACTTTTACACTCAATCTTCTCCCGCACCACACTACTCTTGAAACTCAACTTCCTAGCAGGGGACGATCTCACATATCTTACCGTATTTCTTATTTTCTCAATCACTTCATTATTATCCCGCAAGCCATCTTTTACAATAAGGTTAACAATATGTGCACAACACCTCATGTGAAGAAATTTATGACCTAAAATACTGGTAGGCCATTCTTTAGTTCTACATGTTATATACCTTATTGCACCATCATTAGAACTAGTATTATCTACAGTGATTGTGAAAATTTTATCAATTCCACAATCTAACATGCATGCCTCAATGAATTTACCAATTGTCTCCCCTGTGTGATTAAGCACTTGACAAAAGTTTATAATTCACTTTTGAAACTTCCAATCATCATCAATCCAATGGGCTGTGAGTAGGGGTGTTCATAAGGTCGGGTCGACTCGCGACCCGACCCGTGTTGGGTTTCTACGTCTAACCGGGACCGTTTTAAGCAATGAAACCATGTGTGAATACAACAAGGAAGTTGTGGAATACTTACAATGATCGGTTGAGCGATGCGATGAACTACAAAAACTTTTTATGCCCATTGAACTCTCGGCATGGCATTTTTTGGCCTCCAAATTTTCGGTCATCACCTCCAAGTGTGCTCCATTGATGCTCCAAGCTCCAAGCTTCTCTAATGGTGATTCCAAGCTCACAAATGGGTTTCCCTATCACCTTAGGATGACTCCTTTGTGTGCTAGCACTCATGATTTTGTAACAAAATCATCAAGATAATGAACCCTAGGTTCACGGTTTGGAGAGAAGAAATGGCCACAATGGCCGAATGAGGGAGAAGCAAAAATAAGGCCCTTGGCCGAATGTGTGTGTTAGGGAGAGAGAGTGTGTTTTGTGTATCTAATACACAAAAATGAAAAGTCAAATACCAATTATTAAAATAATGATATATGTCTTTCAAGTTTTCACACAAGAGTGATTTACACTCAACCAACAACTAACAACTTCTATCACTTTAAAGTGACAAGGTTGACTAGTGATGTGACACATGATGTGACTTGTGGGCCGCACTTGAATTCAAAATGCGAGTGCGCCCGCAAACACTCCCGGGCTCGGGTTCGCTAATTCCAAATTAACGAATTTTCCGTTGCGACGTAATTAAATAATTATGCCTAGCAAAATCACTATTCACGTCGCTAACGAATTAATTCTAAATTAACTCGTTTGCCCGAATTAAAATCTAATTTCAATTCCGCGTCGAAATCCAATTTCGTATAATATATCGAATATATTATTTTATCGATTAATTCCAAATTAATCGTTCTCTCTCTTTAATTAATATTTTATCCCAGATAAAATATCTCCGTAATTAATCCCAAATTAATTTTCTCTCTCATCTAATTATTCCCAGATTAATAAAGTGCGAGTCATACGTCATCGGTGAATCTTCGGGAAGCGACCCATGAGATCCCCGGATATGTTGGCAGTAAATACAGTCGTCGGACTATCCGAACACGTAAGTACCTAGTACTACATTTTTACCGATTTACAAGACAAGGTTGGCTTCTAGCAAAGCGCCATGCCTACCCAATTCTCCAGAAATATTCTTACTGGAATATGTGATCTATATCAGGCGTAGTATATGTAGTATTGCGTATTTCGATCCAGTATCAGATGTCACGTGCAAGGCCTGGGCCTGGAAATGTGTCTGCCCCGTACGAAGCACATATCAGATCTCTAGTAACTAGTCTCTATAATCGGATAAACATGACCTAGTCATTTTATCCCGATGACTGCAGTACATAAGAGAACCAGTTCCGTATCCTACGTGACCATCATCTCCACTATGACTAGAGTGATACTTCCATCTCGACATCACACCTAATACACTACGATTCTCAATATACCCAGAAGAGGCGTACACAAAACCTGTTAAAGCCCTGGACGACCAAAACCAAAGTATATTGATTGTCGCAAGTATTAGCGGTGCAAGTCTCAGGTTAAGACCAAATACACCTACCCTGATTCGGACTTCCATAGACACATAGTCATACTACCAATGGAATTCCGAGGGGTCTATTCAGAGCGAAGCTGTTTTCCGTACCATCGGTAAAACACAACCTCCTATTACACTTGCATGAGTATCCTATACCCAAATATATGAGAACTATGTCGTTATGCCCTCACAACGCGCACAAGTGTAATACTAGTCTTTTTCGCATTATCGATGTCCAATCTCGATAATACTCTGACTATGGATATTTAATGATTAAACCTTCGTGCATTGATACTGTCTCATATCATCTCAATTCAGGAACTAATCATATGGACCTTTCATCATTTATACATCTTGGTGATCTAATCACAAATGATAAAAGAGCAATTCACTTTGTCACATAGTTAATTTGTACAACAACACCATGATCTGTACAAATAGTGACGCTATGGGTCATAACTGTCCAACAATCTCCCACTTGGCCTATAGCCAGTCATACACCTGAACTTTATACTGTTCGCTCAAACTTCTGCTGAGAAAAGGCCTTCATCAGCGGATTTGCATGATTATCATCTGATGCGATTTATACGATCATCACATCGCCACGATGTATGATCCGAACGAATCAGATGAATATTTGAAGTATATATCCGGATCGTTGATGAGACAATTAATTCTTTAGCCTGCGTTGTAGCCTAGCTCAGCTGCTAACAGAATTATATCTAATCTAATTAGATTTATTCGACCCAAATGGCTTCTATCGCTGCCTCAGCTGCAGCAATAATCCACTTTTGTTGTTTATTCGGTAACAGTATCTTGCTTGGAAGATTTCCAGCTCACTGTTCCAATATTCAAACTGTATAGTACCGTTATTACAACTTATAGTCGTTTTTATCGGTTTGGAAACTTGCAGAAGTGAATCCATTCACTTCAAGTTCTCATTCTCCATAGTATAAGAAGGCATCCTTAGTTCCTCTAAGATACTCAATGATGTTCTTAACATCAATCCAATGACTATCACTTGGATTGGCCTGATTGTGACTCCATATGCTCAAAGCGTATGAGACATCAGGTCGCGTACATTTATTTCAATGTACGAGTTCTCGGAGAGTATCAAAAACTTTAAATCTATCCCAGTAGATCTTTATTCCTAGAATAAAAATTTTGTTTCTCCAAAGAATTCTACGGAGAATTTTCATGAAAGCCAAGCTTTCACCGATTGTAATTATGGGAATATCATTTCCAAGAAATGACATATTATCATTATTTAGTACATTCATTGTCAGTGCGCTCCCACTAACCTCCTTATATACACAAGAATCATTTTCGTTTTGAATCAAATCATACACCATTATGATTACATCAAAACGATAATTCCAAGAACGCTATGCTTGCGTCAATCCATCCATGGATCGATTAACCCGCAAACCTTGTTTGCTAGTTTTGGTGCGAAAAAACCGTCAGAATGTTGTAAACATCCTCCAAAAGGTTTCTGTTAAGGAAAACGGTTTTGGCATTCAGCTGTCACGTTTCATAAATGAAACATGCAGCATTAGCAAGCATTATCCAAATGGATTTACCATGGCAACAGGTAAAAGGTTTCGTTGTAATCGCCACAATGTTGATAACGATACCTTTTCGCTACAAGCCTAGCTTAGTACATTGGTATGTTGCCTTCCATGTACGTCTTCCTTGAAGACTTATATAGTACCATAGGCACAATGCCTTGCGGTACAACAACTAGTGTCTAAACATAGTTGGTATACATGGAATCCATTTCATATATCATGGCACTTTGTCATAATAGGGAGTCGATACCTTGTATCACTTCCTCATACGTAGTCAGTTCGTATTCCTCAATAAGATTGACATCTTTATGAGGTGAGAATAGAAACCCATACCTCCCAGGTTGTTTTCTGACTCTCTCCGACTTACGCGGTTCTTGTGTATTCGAAGATTATTGGTATAGTTTCATCCTTGATGAAATATTTGTGTTCCATTAAGGAATCGGTGCCGGGAACAGTATTACTCTGATTTTCATCGAGTTTTACTTTC
The DNA here is from genome assembly GCA_019454045.1 of Zanthoxylum bungeanum. Lineage (NCBI taxonomy): Eukaryota > Viridiplantae > Streptophyta > Magnoliopsida > Sapindales > Rutaceae > Zanthoxylum > Zanthoxylum bungeanum. The sequence continues at coordinate 92,283 of SKCR01037531.1, forward strand.
CTCCCACTTACCACTGCATATCGGTATTCCTCTTAGGAAAATCGCATGGTGAGCAACAATTACATTGTTCTCTTGTGAGATGTATAAGTACTATACTTTGGTTTCCCTAGGATAACCTACAATTTAGGCACTTATCCGATTTGGGCTTTAGTTTGGTATCATCCAAACATATGCCCAACATTCCCAAATCTTCAGGAATGAGAAAACCTAGTTTCTTTCCTGTTCATATCTAATATGAAGTCTGTCTAACAGATTTTTATGGAACCTTATTCTAAATAAGTTTTGCACTGTTTATGCGTATCCGTTGAAGGAAATAGTAGCTCAGAACGACTCATGATTAACCTTATCATGTCTAATAAAATTTGGTTTATCCATTCGGACATACCGTCAAACTGACGTGTTCCGGTAGGAGTCCTCATTGAAAGAATACTATACTCTTTCAAGTATTTAAGAAACTTATTGCTTAATTATTTTCCATCATGGTCTAACCGTGACGGTTTTAATATTTTAGCCGATCTATTTGTCTATTTCGTGTCGAAACTCTAAAAGTTTCTGATTTGTGTTTCAAAGGAAATATATAACCATAACGCGATGCCACATCTGTAAAGGTCACGAAATATTCATATCCACATCTAGCCTAGCTAGATATGGGCCCACCTACGTCACTATGAACCAGGGTTAACAGATCGGTGGCATTTACATTTTTTCCAAGTAAAGGTGTTTTAGGCACTTTGCCTAATAAACTAGATTCGTAGACATTATTTGAATAGAATCAAATATGTCCTAGTACCCACTCTTCGAAAGTGTGGATATACGAGTCATGTTTTAATTGTGTCCCAGACAACAATGCCACAATTAAGTCTCAACTGATTTATTCAGTTTGAGCTATTTGTTTGTCATGTTATACTTTTGAGATTTATTTATATTCAAAATATAAATTCTGTTATTCACATCTAATGTGATTATCTCAATATCATCTTTATAAAATAAAACACTTTAGTGTTCTAGAATATAAAGGTATACCCGCAACGGGTTAAACCCTGATATAGAGATAATGTATCTAGTCAAACTAGTTACATTGTAACAGTTTCCTAGTTTCATCCCGTTTCCGATTCGTAGATTAATCTCATCTGAAGTCAGTATCCTGCTTTTCAGCAGATTCTGCACACCAGTACATATTTATGTACAACTTCCAATATCTAAAATCCAATTTTAATACTAGCAGTGAACAGAGTTTATGACAAACATATTTGAAGTCGGAGCCTTGCACCGTCTTCACTTCCTTCATGTCTGCCTTGTCCATACAGCAGTCACGCTTATGTGTCCCCGTTTGCCACAATTTAGGCAGACATGTTGGGATATGTCCTTTGTCTTCCCAGAAGATTATAATGATTTTGCCTTTGCCCCCTTTTCCACACCCAGAAGCCATTGGCCAAGCCTTGGCCTTTCGGAATGTTGAAGTAAGATGCGTCTTGCGCTTCTTGCCTTATTGCAAACTTTTGGCTTTATCTCCTTGAGAATAGCCATTAACTCTCCAAGAGTTTACTATTGCAATGAAAAACTTCTAAGATCTAAGAATAGATCTATGAAATAGATCCTTCAATTTCAATATCATACTATAAGGATCTAATCCTTAGTTCTGAATAAGAAATTAAGGAGTCTATTTGGCAAGCTTATTGGATTAAGCACTTAAGTTATCATTACATGAATATTCCAAATATCATGTTCTACTATTTGCTTAACTCTGGGCTTAGGCTCGAGATGTCACTATATCAAATAAAGTAACTTTTCGGTCACTCAGGACTATCCTGAGATTTTATTCCCAATTTAAAAATTAAAGTCGTTTAAATACATTTTCACCGAGGATTATATTTTAAACACTAATCTTTCAATTATCTTGATTCTAATAGTCCAACTATTTAATCAACGATTTAGGTACTATTTATTATAATGATTACTATAGTCCAACTATATAATCAACTATAATTTAATTGATTAAATTCAATTATATTGATTACTATAATCCAATTATAAAATCAACTATTAATTGAAATGGTTAATTCAAATATATTGATTACTATAATCCAATTATATAATCAACTATAAATGAAATAGTTTGAATACAGTCCAACTGTTTAATTAAAAGAACAATTAAATAATAGTCCAACTAATAATTAATTTATTTGACGATGAATTTGAATGAGCGCATATGGTAAGTAACTAAACGAATATTGCAAATTTAATACTTGCCTCCCACTATTTTTCGGCGAGCCTCTAACCCTCTGTGGAGTACTCGGGAAACCTTGTTTCCTAGTGGGCTAGGATCCCATTAAATAACACACAATCTTGACTTTGGCCAACAAATTGTATGATAATTAACTAGGTAGATCTCTAAGATCAATTGGATCCCATCCAATTCCTAGATCCAGTAGGTGGACATCCAAGTCCGAAAAATATATCTTATATATGCCAATATATCCAATATATTGCCTAACCTTTTTCCTCTGAATCAACTAAGCATTGGCTTTGGCACAACAAACTTAGTGATGCCAGTTAAGCGGAACCCATTGACCTTGGAAAGCTTCGTAATCAATGTCGATGGACAAGAAGTGATCTTGACTTTGGCCAACAAATCGCAACTTGGACAAGACACCAATATGGAACAAAGCCTTCATGATTCAAACACATCCTCGACGGACAAAGGTCTTGACTTTGGCCAACAAACCAATGCCAGTCTTAGATCTTGAGTAAGAATCACTCAATGGAAGGAAAAACGCTTAATATGATGTTGAGGGTTTTTCGCGTGCAAATTGACAACCAATTAATTATCTTTGTTAAACCCTTAAACATGCATTCTAAACACATAATAAGGCGCGTAAAATAAAATAATAATGATATGCGGATGGATAGTGTATGGACCAAAATTGGGCCAAGGATAAAACCGTCTTTTACCTTAAAGCCCAAATAGTACACAAAGCCCGAATGTAAAGATTAGGCCCAAAGATTTCTGTATTATTGTATTACAATTAAGCCATAAGCTTAAAGACAAAACCTTATTATTTTAACCACCTTTCCCCATTTTTGCCTAACACAAGGCATATTCTCACATGCTCAAACTTTTTATCAAGTGTCTGGGCACGTTATGGGACTTATGCCAGCTGATAAAGATGATCACTTTCACCTATAAATGGCAACGTAATTCAAGAAACAATATATCTGAGTCTGAGATCTCATGCTTAAGTTTTCTAAGCTTCCTATCTATTCTCTGATATAAACTCTCAAAGTTTCATATTTCTTAAACATTTTCCTCCGCCCTCACGGCCACCCAAATAAAGTTGAGGTAGAAACAAACCTTACTTTCACATTTACATATTTACTGCTCATTTCATACTATTGACTTGGGCGTCAGAGTGCCCCCGGCACCCACCATACCGGTGGGCAGTCTACTCCCGCTCACTCTACCTTTGTTTTGCAGGATCGCTAGTACCCCCAACTTACAAATTCTGATTGAGGACGTCGGCCGAAATCCAGCGTCCATAATTTGGCGCCCACCGTGGGGCCCTATCGATAATTTGCAGACGAAGATCTTGTATTCTACAAACACTCACAGCTTAGCCACTCATGGCTTCAAGCAATGAAAAAACACATGATCCAGTGGCATCACAACTAGCCATGCTGCAGGATAGATTGAAAGCTTTGGAAGAGGAAAATCTAACCATACGTAATTCCAACATGAACCTTCAAAAACAGTTGGAGCTAGTTTCATCACCGTCCCGACATCATGATACCTCAGATCAACCCAACAACTGTATCACTCCAGCTAATCTCTTGGGAGCATTCAACGAAACAACATATAACATTCCATCAAATGATGAGGACCAGAGGAACCTGCCAAATTCTCCAATCAACCAAGCTCAACAAGTTGCCATCGCTATGAGAAGGGAAATGAAGGAATTTAAAGAAGCGATTATGTCCAGCCTACCAGGAGTGAAACTACCAATAAAGAAGAGCAGATCTGGAACCATTTCTGACACCCCCTTCACGGAGACCATCACATCCGTTGAGTTACCACGGAAGTTCAGCCCACCAGACATGAAACTATATGACGGATCCACTGACCCAGACGACCATGTCATCCATTACAAATACAAAATGATGTCAACTGGCTTAGCTCATCTTCAATGGGAAGCAGGTATGTGCAGAGGATTTGGAGAAACTTTGGGAGGCCCTGCCCTTACATGGTTCATCAACCTACCATACAGATCCATCAAGTCCTATCAACAGTTAGCAGACAAATTTGTGGAGCATTTCGCCAGCTCTTGCAAACTTGAAAAAACTACTGACGACCTAAATACCATCCAGCAACGGAGGGGAGAATCCTTGCGAAGCTACGTGGCCCGCTTCAACAATGAGAGGATAACAATTCCAGATCTACATCAGCCAACAGCTGTGGAAGCTTTCAGAAACGGGTTACTTTGTGATAGCGGACTCTATAAAAAGTTAACCAAATTTCGATGCTACACGATGGACCAGGCCATGGCACGAGCTCAAGTCGAAATCAGATGGGAAGAAGACAAGAGGAATAAAAGGAAAGATAATTCCTCCAATGTGCAGAATGAAAAAACGCCTCATACTTCCAAACGACATAAAGAATTTGCGAGAATGATACCTAGGCATCATTCAGAGAAGAGGAGTCACCCAGGGAAAGAACATCAGCCCCTCCGAAGAGACTTTGATCGGAGACCTCTGCCTTACAAAGCCCAGGAAAGAGTTCTGGTGGAAAAGCCAAGACTCCCAGATTACAATTTTTCTATTTCTCCAGGAGAATTAGTTTTGGTACTGAAAAAGATGGGAAATGAAGTAAGATGGCCTCCACGAAACAGAGAAAGCTTCAAAAAGAAATACACAAGTAAATGGTGTGAATTCCATCGAGACTACGGCTATACAACGGCTGAATGTGTGGCATTGAGATTAGAAGTCCTCGAGCTGCTGAACAAGGGGTTTCTAAGGGATTTACTTACAGAGAAAGGGAAAGCTACCTTAGCTCAGAGAAGTGAGAGGGATGGACATGAAGAGGCACCAATACCACCTCCACCAATCGACAACACAGTGAATTTCATTTCAGGAGGATCGGAGATCAGTGGAGTTTCATATTCAGCGGCCAAACGACATGCCAGGGCTATCATGTCAAACATTCATCATTCCACAATGTCTATAGAGAAGAAGTTTACAAACCTGATGATGGAGTTTCCAGACGACAGCAATTCCGGAAGCATGAACCCTCATCATGACGCTTTAGTGATCTCCCTACAGGTGGCGAATTTTATGGTCAAGCGGATTCTAGTAGATACGGGATCTTCAGCCAACATCATCTTTGCAACCGCCTTAGCGGATATGGGAGCTGAACTGGAGAAAGTTAACAAATGAACAACAGTGTTAATCAAGTTCAGTGGTGAGCAGAAATTTACTTTGGGTGAAATAAGTCTTCCAGTCTACGCAGGAGGAATCAACCAAATGACTACTTTCCTAGTCCTGGATTGTCCTTCAGCCTACAATCTTATCATTGGTAGGCCATGGATTCATGAAATGAGGGCTGTATCATCCACTTATCATCAAATTCTAAAGTTTCCTACGAAGTGGGGGATTCAGGAAATAAGGGGTGACATGACTGCTTCGAGAGGATGCTACCAGACGACAATGAAAGCCAAGATCCACTCAGCATAGCAATTACAGAGCGGACCTCATTTTTTGGAGCCTACACTTCCAAGTATTGAAGAACTGGATGAGGTCCAAATTCATTCCGAACATACAAATCACAAAACTCAAATAGGAGCAAATCTGGATCCCAAGCTACGAGCAGACTTGATTGAATTTTTGCGAAAACAACACGACCGATTCGCATGGTCGCATGAAGATATGACAGGGATAGACCCTGGGTTGATCACCCATCAACTCCACGTAGATCCAGACTACCCTCCTGTCCGGCAAAAAAGAAGGAAGTTCGCCCCGGAGAGGAATCAGATCATTGATGAAGAAGTCCAAAAATTGTTACAAAATGGTGCCATTAAGGAGGTGCAGTTCCCAGACTGGTTAGCCAATGTGGTGGTAGTACGAAAGAAAAATGGAAAGTGGAGAGTTTGTATTGACTTCACAGACCTAAACAAAGCATGCCCGAAGGATTCATTCCCATTGCCACATATCGATCAAATGGTTGATGCTACAGCCGGACATGAATTGTTAAGTTTCATGGATGCATATTCGGGATACAACCAAATCCTTATGCATTCAGACGACCAAGAGAAGACAGCCTTTGTGACCAATAAAGGCATTTTTTGTTACAAAGTAATGCCCTTCGGCCTCAAAAATGCGGGAGCTACGTACCAAAGAATGGTCAACAAGATGTTCTCTCAACAGATTGGGAAAACAATGGAAGTTTATGTAGACGACATGCTGGTGAAATCTTCGAAATCTGATCAGCATCTGCAGCACTTGGAAGAAGCATTCAACATAATGAAAAAGTATGGGATGAAGTTGAACCCAACAAAATGTGCATTTGGAGTAGCCTCTGGGAAGTTCTTGGGATATGTTGTCACGCGACGAGGCATTGAAGCAAATCCAGATCAAATCAAATCCATACTTGAAATTCCCTCCCCTACCTGCCCAAAAGATATCATGCGACTAGCAGGAAGAATTGCAGCTTTAAATAGATTTATCTCCAAGTCGACAGACAAGAGTTTTATGTTCTTCTCAGCCATTAAAAAAGCAAAAAACTTTGAATGGACTCCAGCCTGTGAAGAAGCTCTTAAAGAACTCAAGCGGTACTTAACGTCACCACCTTTGTTGTCAAAACCACTCGACAACGAAAGGCTTTTCCTGTACTTAGGAGTCTCAGATCAAGCTGTGAGCGCAGTCTTGATCAGAGAAGAAAACAACACCCAACTTCCAGTCTACTACGTAAGCAAGGCATTGCTCGATGCGGAATCGCGTTACTCACATTTGGAAAAACTAGTATTGGCTTTGGTAATGTCAGCAAGGAAGCTACGACCCTACTTTCAAGGGCACCCAATCACAGTTTATTCAGAGTACCCCCTAAGGAGCATTCTTCATAAGCCGGAGTTGTCTGGAAGATTAACAAAATGGGCGGTCGAGTTGGGAGAACACGACATCACTTACCAGCCCAGAACAGCAATCAAATCTCAAGCCTTGGTTGACTTTGTAGCTGACTTCAGTCCCAATCAGAGCGTTTCGAAAGATGTAGAGGTCAATTCAATCCAGACAACATCGCTTTGGAAGCTTACAGTCGACGGTTCCAGCAATAAGAAATGATGCGGTCTTGGAGTGGTGATCACTACTCCTGATGGTGATATACTACGACAAGCAATCAAATGTGGCTTCAGGGTTACGAACAATGAGGCAGAGTATGAGGCATTGATAGCGGGAATCAGTTTGGCTAAAGAGCTTGGAGCAAGTAGAATAGAAGTGATATCAGACTCTCAACTGATAGTCAACCAACTCCAAGGTTCATACCAAGCACGAGATCCTCAAATGTCATCCTACTTAATGAAAGTGAAAGAAATCCAGTCGACATTTCAAGAATTTACTATAACCCAAGTTTCGAGAAGCGAGAATACTCAAGCAAACGCATTGGCTACCCTTGGATCGACAATGCATGGAGATAAACCACAATCCATTCCGGTAGTATATTTGAATTGGCCAGCAATTTGGAAAGAGAGCAATGAGATCACCACCATCACATCAAATGACTCATGGATGACGCCACTCATGAAATATCTGCAAGATGGACTACTTCCAGAAGACAAAAATGAAGCAAGAAAGATTCAGAGACAGGCAGCAAGATTTACCATATTCAACGGACAATTATTGAAAAGGTCATTCTCTGGACCCTACTTAAAATGTCTTACTCATGATCAAGCACATCATGTATTGTCAGAATTACATGAAGGAGAATGTGGAAATCATTCTGGAGGACGTAGCCTCGCTTTACGCGCCCATTCGACTGGGTATTATTGGCCAACTATGAGAATTGATTCAGCTAATTATACGAAGAAATGTGAGAAGTGTCAAAGGTTCGCCCCGATTTCACATCTCCCTCCTGAGAAGTTAAATCCCACTCTCTCCCCGTGGCCGTTCATGAAATGGGGAATGGATATTGTGGGGAAGCTACCAACCGCCCCTGGACAACGAGTCTACATGCTGGCTTTAACGGATTACTTTTCAAAGTGGATTGAAGCAGATTCCTTTGCCAAGATACGAGATAAAGAAGTCCAATCATTCGTCTGGAAAAACATCATCTGTCGATTCGGCATTCCCAAGGAGATCGTAACCGATAATGGTTCACAATTTATCAGCAATCATTTCCAAGACTTCTGCAAGAATTGGGGGATCAAATTAAGTTTTTCAACTCCTCGCTTCCCACAAGCTAATGGTCAAGCCGAATCTTCCAACAAGACAATTTTAAACACTTTAAAGAAAAGATTAGAAAGGGCAAAAGGAGCCTGGGCGGATGAACTACCTGGAGTCTTGTGGTCCTATAGGACGACTGTCCGTTCCTCCACAGGAGAAACTCCTTTTTCTCTAGCTTTTGGAACGGAAGCGGTTATACCAACTGAAGAAAGCATACCATCTCCCCGCTACCAATGGCTCAGCGATGATGCAAATCAACAACTTATGAATTTGAACCTGGAGACAATTGATGAATTGAGAGATCGTGCATCCGTTCGACTAGCAGCACATCGACAAAGAATGACCAGATACTTCAACAAAAATGTCAGAAGCAGAACATTCAAGGAAGGGGATTGGGTACTACGAAGAGTTTTTCAAAATACAAAAGAAATTGGAGATGGTAAGTTGGGGCCAAATTGGGAAGGGCCATACATCATCACAAGAGTTGTTGGACATGGAGCCTACAGATTACAAACGACAGAGGGGAGACAAATTCACAACAGTTGGAATGCGATTCACCTTAAGCGATTTCACCGGTAATATATGCATGCTTTTATTTAAATTTGAAGGATTAAAGTAGATTACTACTTTGTGTATTGTGATTCGACATAATAACAAAACTCGTTTGAAATTCATCCAAAGATATCATTAAGCCATTAATTGTTCAAAAGGCGATAACAAAAAGTTAAAATTACAAGAAGTTCAAATTTCCGGAGCAGCTTCTTCCGGAATACATTCAGCAGCAACTTCAGACGCATGAATTTCTTGAACTTGTCCAGTCGGCTCAACCTCCATTCGACTAAGTTCTTCAATATTCTTGTCCATCTCTTGAACTCCAGCCGCTTCCTTGGCGTCAGTTATTTCTTTCTTAGCTACCTTAGAGTCGACTTCCTCACCTTTCTCTTCCTCATCACCCTCGTTGGAAGAAGAAATTCCTGCCAATAATTGATCATACTCTTGAATCCATTTCTCTGGTTCCCAAGCGACGGTATTCCCTTCAAGGAAATCCTTCATCAGATTACTTCGTTCTTTCATCATAGATTCCAGAGCAATCCCTTCAAGTTGCTCAATTAACTCACCATTCTCCTTCGTCACATTTTCAAATGCTTCCTTATAACTTCCAATTGTAACCTCTGAAGTTTCCCTCTCCATCTTAAGAGTAGCCTTCACCTCCTTCAACTCCTTTTCCAATTCTTCATTCTTTTTTCCAAACGACTTCATTTGGACCATCTCCTTTTTCATTGCTGCAAATGATTTTTCCATTTCTCTTTGCTTCCTGAGATTTGATTCGACATACCGTTGCATGAACAAGTTACACTCCATTGCCTGAAAAAAGCATTCGATTAGAATCCATTCTACAAATTATAATAAAAAAAATTTATTTACTTTCTTACCTGGTAATTTAGAGCCGCAGCCTTCTTCATTGTCTCGACGGGGCCAATTTTGGATAGTCTTTGCTCATCCTCTTCCAGCAGAAGCTTCTTGATAAAAGGGTCAAGGCTTGATGGGTCAGAAATTGCAGTCGACCCTGATGGAATCCTGACAATTATATTGTCAATGTCCTCAATTTCAACCGCTTTCCTTTTTCCCCCTTTGACGATGATTTCAGTCGACTGCCCTTTAGCCTTGGGAGTTCCAGTCGACACAACCTGTTGTAATTCAGGAATCTCCACCTCTGGCTCCTTTATCTTAAGCTTCCTAGCCTTCTTTCGGCTTTTTAATTCATCAATTGATGCTACCTTTATTGGCCTCGACATCATATCCTCTGCGCATAAAATTTCTTTTGGAGTTAAAGTCTTTATAAACAACACCTTTCCGTACAAAGCTTGAATCGACCAAGTACAGTAGATGACTTCCAATACGTGTTTACAAAGTGCCAAAGGGGTAGATGTACCTTCTGATTCGAAGATTTCTTTCCACACTAATGTTGCCCTTAATCTCTTCTCTACCAAGACTATTCTCCAATCTCTTTGTTCGACGGGAAGGGCAAGAAGAGCTTTAGTATTGGATAAAATTTGAGGAGTTTTGTCGAATAATCTGTTTCGAAATGGACCTGCAAAACAAACAATCCACACATTAGCGTCAAACGACAACCACATTGATAAGTTATCAATAATAGAAAGAACTGATACTCACTAAATACACTCCAATATTCTGAGACACGACCCATTCCTGTCGACCCAAAGATACCCTCATTCCTCACAAAGAAATAATCTGACTGCCAATTACCCCTATCATTCGTTGGAAGCCCCATTACTATTTGTTCTCTCTTACGACGAAGATACAAAGTATACCTCCCTTTTTCAGTTAAGTGCTCCTTTAGGTAGTATGAATATACTACATCCTTCACCTCAAAGAACACCCCTTGTTCAAATGCTAAGCATTCAATCGACAATAAAATCCTCCAAGCGTTCGGCATCAACTGTGAAGGAGCGATCCCATAATGATCCAAAACTTCCCAAGCTAACCTTGGAATGGGGAATCTAAGCCCATTAGCAAATGGCCCTACGTAAAATCCAATCCACCCAGGAATTTTATAGTCAATTCTTTCAGTCGGCATGGGTACTCTCAACTCCATTGATCTAGGAAATCTGTACTTACTCCTAATTTCCATCAGCATACCATCCGTCATTCGACTAGCTGGGTTCTTGGTTAGCAAGTTGGTTGGCTCACTTGTACTAACTGCTCCACTCAACTCCCCAACTGCTGCCAAAGATCTTATAGGAATTGCATGCACAGGAATTTCACGCGACAAAATGGTAACAGGTCCCTCCTCGGGAAATTCTTGACGCGACCAGTCCTTGAGAGATTTATCTTCACTAGATCCACTCGACGATACTTCTACGTATTTTTCTATTTGTTCACCTAAGCTATCTAGAGATTCTCCACTCGACATCTTTTACTCGACAGACAAACAAACAAATAATTTCAAAGATTTAGGTTTCCTAAGGATCAAATTCTACTCAATTCTCCAAACACAAATCCACCAAACAACGTATGATTCAAAAGATCAAACAACCTAATTTAGCTAAGAATAGTTTGAAGCTACTCTATGAATATTCAAAGGAAAAGAAGAACGTGAAGAAAGTTTTGAAGAGTACCTTGGAGCCTTGAAGTTTTTCTCCCAACTTGTTGATCTTGTGAATGGAGCAAATGAACCCATCAAGCCACTCTTATACTACTACTTTTGGTGGTTCTTTTCCCGCCAAAAGACTCCTCGTTATTCGCGTTAGGTTTTGCTCCATTAAATGACACGTGGAAGATCTAGGAAATGTAAAATATTTCATCGAATAGAATGGTGAATTACATTCAGGAATATTACACCTTGACATCACTTGCTCTCGGCAGCATTAACAAAATTCTCTTCACAACCACCTTCACCATTTGACGCGACATTATCCGATATAAAAAACACATACAATTTTTGTCGTTTGACACTATATTACGTCAGAGGCAGGTATAAAGGTTGCTTTCATTCAACAGCAAACAAATTAGGCAAACCCCGGTGCAAGCCTCATAATCACTCGACACATGATTTAAATGGACCATGCGTTCGACGCATTTGAAGAAAAAATATTCGTCATGGAATGAACTCCTGAACCAGCATTCGGTTCAGTCGATCAAGGGACATTCCCCATGACTCTTGTCGAGTCAAGTGTGTCTCCTGAACCAACATTCGTTTCAGTCGACCAAGGTACATTCCCCTTGACTCTTGTCGAGTCAAGCATGTCTCCTGAAGCAACATTCGGTGCAGTCGACCAAGGGATATTCCCATTGACTCTTGTCGAGTCAAGTATAACTCCTGAACCAGCATTTGGTTCAGTCGACCAAGGGACATTCCCCTTGACTCTTGTCGAGTCAAGTGTGTCTCCTGAACCAGCATTCGGTTCAGTCGACCAAGGGATAATCCCCATGACTCTTGTCGAGTCAAGTGTACTCCTGAACCAGCATTCGGTTCAGTCGACCAAGGGACATTCCCCATGACTCTTGTCGAGTCAAGTGTGTCTCCTGAACCAGCATTCGGTTCAGTCGACCAAGGGACATTCCCCTTGACTCTTGTCGAGTCAAGTGTGTCTCCTGAACCAACATTCGTTTCAGTCGACCAAGGGACATTCCCCTTGACTCTTGTCGAGTCAAGCGTGTCTCCTGAAGCAACATTCGGTTCAGTCGACCAAGGGACATTCCCCATGACTCTTGTCGAGTCAAGTGTAAACTCCTGAACCAGCATTCGGTTCAGTCGACCAAGGGACATTCCCCTTGACTCTTGTCGAGTCAAGTATAACTCCTGAACCAGCATTCGGTTCAGTCGACCAAGGGACATTCCCCATGACTCTTGTCGAGTCAAGTATAACTCCTGAACCAGCATTCGGTTCAGTCGACCAAGGGATATTCCCCATGACTCTTGTCGAGTCAAGTATAACTCCTGAACCAGCATTCGTTTCAGTCGACCAATGGACATTCCCCGTGACTCTTGTCGAGTCAAAGTGTAAACTCCTGAACCAGCATTCGGTTCAGTCGACCAATGGACATTCCCCTTGACTCTTGTCGAGTCAAGTATAACTCCTGAACCAGCATTCGGTTCAGTCGACCAAGGGACATTCCCCATGACTCTTGTCGAGTCAAAGTAACTCCTGAACCAGAATTCGGTTCAGTCGACCAAGGGACATTCCCCATGACTCTTGTCGAGTCAAGTGTGACTCCTGAACTAGCATTCGGTTCAGTCGACCAAGGGACATTCCCAATGAGTCAAGTCGAATCAAAGTCTAGGACTAAGACTTCCTCTGGCCAGATGATGCATGCGATATATTCCAGAACCCACATTTTGCACATACTCTTATAAAGGTGAAACATTCTTATCACATGCTTTTATGATTAATGTCATACGACGCAAATGTATATACTCTCTAAGACAAAAACTTTTTGACTTAGAGAGTAAGGGACAAACTGTATGGACCAAAATTGGGCCAAGGATAAAACCGTCTTTTACCTTAAAGCCCAAATAGTACACAAAGCCCGAATGTAAAGATTAGGCCCAAAGATTTCTGTATTATTGTATTACAATTAAGCCATAAGCTTAAAGACAAAACCTTATTATTTCAACCACCTTTCCCCATTTTTGCCTAACACAAGGCATATTCTCACATGCTCAAACTTTTTATCAAGTGTCTGGGCACGTTGTGGGACTTATGCCAGCTGATAAAGATTATCATTTTCACCTATAAATGGCAACGTAATTCAAGAAACAAGATATCTGAGTCTGAGCTCTCATGCTTAACTTTTCTAAGTTTCCTATCTATTCTCTGATATAAACTCTCAAAGTTTCATATTTCTTAAGCATTTTCCTCCGCCCTCACGGCCACCCAAATAAAGTTGAGGTAGAAACAAACCTTACTTTCACATTTACATATTTACTGGTTATTTCATACTATTGACTTGGGCGTCCGAGTGCCCCCGGCACCCATCATACCGGTGGGCAGTCTACTCCCGCTCACTCTACCTTTGTTTTCCAGGATCGCTAGTGCCCCCAACTTACAAATTCTGATTGAGGACCTCAGCCGAAATCCAGCGTCCACAGATACTCAACACATTGTTCCTAGAACAAATCTCTAATTTTTCTCTCTCCCGCTAGCACAAGTATTACTTCTACCCGTTACATAACACTTCTAAAGAAACCTCATTTACATTGAGGGGAATAGGTGAGAAGAGAAATACAAAGAGTAAGGAGGTAATAGGCTGGACACGCAGGTCCAATTAATAAATTCTAAATTTATTACAACAATTTCAAAAATTGTCTCACCCATCTAATATCCATCTGATATACATTATTCATGCATCGTAACGATGTATTCACACAAACATGTTATCAATCAACCTAATCCAATTAATTAATCTGATAATTAATGACCATCCAATGTTCAAACAACGATTTGATTTTGCGCGAGTCAAACTCGTTTTGCGAATAAGTACTCAAAGTACGAATTCTTGAATTAAATTAAACTACAACATTAAATCCAATTTAATTTATATTTAATACTAATTCTTTATTTAATTCCAAATTAAATATTACACTTTATTAACGAACATTTACGACTTAGATTCCAAATCTAATTGTTACGGGTCTCAAAGCCCGATTAATATCCAATGTTAATTTAATTAAAGTCCAATGAGCTTTCAATTAATTTCTTAAGGCATGGACTTTTGGTCAACATGGGTCAAACCCAAATACCAAATCCCATTTAAAGGAATCACCCTTATATCCCTAGAAACCAATTTAGGCCCATTAGGCCCAACTAATATTAAAGGTTCATTTAAGTCATAATTGGACTTTATGGAAATGGTTTTGGGCCCAATTGGATCCAACCAATTTAGCCTAAACCCATCTTGGTACAACCAAGCCCATTAAAGCCCAATTACAACTTCTAAAGCCCAATTTCCAAAATAGGCCCAATTAATTAAATTACCGAATTCCAAATTTTATAACTTAATCAACCAAAGTGTATTGACATAATTAATTGCCCAAATTAACATTTCTAAAACATCAATTTACACAAATAATTATGCTCATTAACATCAAAACATGTCCAACACATTTTAATCAAAAATCAAACCCATTTCATGCTTACTAGTCTCGTCAATGGTAGGGATTTCTTTGTCCGATTCAGTTTTAATCCAATCAAATCCAATTCAACATTACCTAATTGATTTCAAGTCATCCAATGAATCAAAATTCAAAAATACCAAGACATTAGGGTATCTCTAAGATTCGGCCAAGCCTCATAAATTGGGGAAAAATTAATCCAATCAAATTTTATGAAATTGATCGTGCACAACTTCAATTAAACATCTTTTAAGCATACTCAATAAAATAATTTCATCAAATCATACTCAAACTCATTTTACCCAATTTTAACCCTAAGTTCAAGTTTCATGCTTAACCTCGCTCTGATACCATTGTTGGGTTTCTACGGTCTAATCGGGATCGTTTTAAGCAATGAAACCATGTGCGAATACAACAAGGAAGTTACGGAATACTTACAATGATCGGTTGAGCGATGCGACGAACTACAAAAACTTTTTATGCCCATTGAACTCTCGGCAGTGGCAGTTTTTGGCCTCCAAATTTTCAGTCATCACCTCCAAGTGTGTTCCATTGATGCTCCAAGCTCCAAGCTTCTCTAATGGTGATTCCAAGCTCACAAGTGGGTTTCCCTATCACCTTAGGATGACTCCTTTGTGTGCTAGCACTCATGATTTTGCAACAAAATCATCAAGATAATGAACCCTAGGTTCACGGTTTGGAGAGAAGAAATGGCCACAATGGCCGAATGAGGGAGAAGCAAAAATAAGGCCATTGGCCGAATGTGTGTGTTAGGGAGAGAGAAGTGTGTTTTGTGTATCTAATACACAAAATGAAAAGTCAAATACCAATTATTAAAATACTGATATATGTCTTTCAAGTTTTCACACAAGAGTGATTTACACTCAACCAACAACTAACAACTTCTATCACTTTAAAGTGACAAGGTTGACTAGTGATGTGACACATGATGTGACTTATGGGCCGCACTTGAATTCGAAATGCGAGTGCGCCCGCAAACACTCCCAGGCTCGGGTTCGCTAATTCCAAATTAATGAATTTTCCGTTGCGACGTAATTAAATAATTATGCCTAGCAAAATCACTATTCACGTAGCTAACGAATTAATTCTAAATTAACTCGTTTGCCCGAATTAAAATCTAATTTCAATTTCGCGTCGAAATCCAATTTCATATAATATATCGAATATATTATTTTATCGATTAATTCAAAATTAATCGTTCTCTCTCTTTAATTAATATTTTATCCCAGATAAAATATCTCCGTAATTAATCTCAGATTAATTTTCTCTCTCATCTAATTAATCTCAGATTAATAAAGTGCGAGTCATACGTCATCGGTGAATCTTCGGGAAGCGACCCATGAGATCCCCGGATATGTTGGCAGTAAATACGGTCGTCGGACTATCCGAACACGTGAGTACCTAGTACTACGTTTTTACCGATTTACAAGACAAGGTTGGCTTCTAGCAAAGCGACATGCCTACCCAATTCTCCAGAAATATTCTTACTGGAATATGTGATCTATATCAGGCGTAGTATATGTAGTATTGCGTATTTCGATCCAGTATCGGATGTCACGTGCAAGGTCTGGGGTTGGAAATGTGTCTGCCCCGTACGAAGCACATATCGGATCTCTGGTAACTAGTCTCTATAATCGGATAAACATGACCTAGTCATTTTATCCCGATGACTGCAATACATAAAAGAACCAGTTCCGTATCCTACGTGACCATCATCTCCACTATGACTGGAGTGATACTTCCATCTCGACATCACACCCAATACACTACGATTCTCAATATACCCAGAAGAGGCGTACACAGAACCTGTTAAAGCCCTGGACGACCAAAACCAAAGTATATTGATTGTCGCAAGTATTAGTGGTGCAAGTCTCAGGTTAAGACCAAATACACCTACCCTGATTCGGACTTCCATAGACACATAGTCATACTACCAATGGAATTTCGAGGGGTCTATCCAAAGCGAAGCTGTTTTCCGTACCATCGGTAAAACACAACCTCCTATTACACTTGCATGAGTATCCTATACCCGAATATATGAGAACTATGCCGTTATGCCCTCACAACGCACACAAGTGTAATACTAGTCTTTTTCGCATTATCGATGTCCAATCTCGATAATACTCTGACTATGGATATTTAATGATTAAACCTTCGTGGATTGATATTGTCTCATATCATCTCAATCTATGAACTAATCATATGGACCTTTCATCATTTATACATCTTGGTGATCTAATCACAAATGATAAAAGAGCAATTTCTTTTGTCACATAGTTAATTTGTACAACAACACCATGATCTGTACAAATAGTGACGCTATGGGTCATAATTATCCAACAACCCGACCCGGTCGGGTTTAGAAATTTTTAAAATTAATTTCGGGTCAATTTGAACCCGACCCGAAATTTCGGATCGGGTCACGGGTTTGGGTCAGAAAAATCGGGTCTGATCCGACCTGATATAAATTAAATATATAGTTTTATTGATACAATTTTAACAAGAAAAATGTGTAGCTGGAGCGGCAAAGTAATTATTTAGTTCGTACTTGGTCATGAGTTCGAATCCCACTTATTGCATTTTTGTCTTTCTTTTTACAAAATCATGAAAACAAAAAACAAAATATATGATGATGATGCTTAGATTCGAACTCATGGTCTCTTACAAATTTATTCAAGACTTGACCATTTCAGCTACACACTTATTATGTCAAACTTATATCAAAAAATATATATATATTATATTCACGGCATATTATGTCGACCCGACCCGACCCGATCGGGTCATAAAAAATT
This sequence comes from Zanthoxylum bungeanum, assembly GCA_019454045.1. Taxonomy (NCBI): domain Eukaryota; kingdom Viridiplantae; phylum Streptophyta; class Magnoliopsida; order Sapindales; family Rutaceae; genus Zanthoxylum; species Zanthoxylum bungeanum. The sequence goes on from SKCR01037531.1 coordinate 110,160, forward strand.
TTGAAAAACCCGACCCGTGAACACCCCTAGCTGTGAGACACATATAATTTAAATTTTGAATTGAAGTCCAAGTATTTGTGGTTAGACACACACGTTGAGACTTAATTATATTTTTTAATTTCATCTTTTCATTTTGATACATTTTCAAACAAGCTCTTGCAATAGTTATAGGAGAAGGAACTATCATTCGGGGATTCAAATATTGAGAATAATTCCTAAATTCTTCCCCTTCCATCATTTTAAATGCTAACTCATCAACTATTATCATCCTAGCAAGCATAACCCTTTCTTATTCACTAGTAAAATGAACTACTTTTAAGTTACCCACCCATTTATCATCTACTACTTTTTCATATTTCAAGGTTTGTTGTTTAGGGTCAACAACTCTATAAGGGTACTTTTTACACCAAACATCTATATGGGTATGTAAATTTTTAGTATCATGGAAACGAGAATCTGCCATTCTCAAAATGATCCCAAACAGAGTAATCAAAATTATTACTACGATGCGGCTTAGACTTCACCTTCTTAGTATATTTTCTTTTTTTAGGTGAAGGAGACTTACTTTGAGTTGCAAAAGGATTTATATTTGTAGCTTCATTATTCTCTTCCTCACTTGAACAATTCTCAACCTCCTCAATCATTGGGTCAAATGCTTCCATTCACCCTATAATAATACATCAAAACATATTTCAAATCCAAAATGATAAACAACATATTATCATTAAATTTAAAACCCAATTAGGAAATACTAGGCATTTTGATGTGTGTATTATATACATGTCAAAAATATGCAGAACTCTTCACAGAAGAAACCATTTGAAATTGTTCCACTGACTTGACTGTAAAATATTAAAGCTTTTCAGGATTGATAATTTTTCTGATCAGGAAAGAGAATTGAGAATTGTAGCAGAAAAGCCTAGACAAAGAAAATACCAAACAAACGTGAAAGCTTAAAACTGTAGAAACAAAAACTGAAACTCAAGTAGGACTTCAAGAATCTAAAAGTAATTTTTCTATGCTTTAAATCAAACAAAAAGTATCAAAGACAGACATTAAAGCTCAACAGGTTGATAACCGAGTTAGTAATTAATGCAATCATGTGCATGAAAAAAAATACGGATGCATCAGCCTAACAGCCAAAACCATCTAAAATACTCCTACAAATTTAAAGTCAGTGAGCTTCCTTAGAAGCTGATAAATTGAAATAAATTTCTCATATAATCCTCACAAATTGTAATTTATATTTAAGATTGTTCTCTACTCTAGGTTAAATTTATAATCCTCTGTCCAAAATTCATGTTAGGAAACATAATCCCTAATATATTTACAAGTTTGTCCTCTTAGGATCTAACCATACATGTATTACTAGTCCTAGATTTATTTACATGCTAATTGAAATAAATCTAAGTTAATCACAACACAATTGCATACCTTTAAACTTGTAGAGACCTCTTAATCAAACTTAATTGATTGCTTAACTCAATAAGCAAATGGTCTTATTTATAGGAGGGAAACAAAGTCACTATTAGCTCACATGCATGGATTACTATTAATCCTTGATTACTATTTAATCACATGCATTGATTACTATGTAATCACATGTATTTGGATGCATAATGACTTTCTCTAACCCTTCCAAAAATGTTACCATCATGGGTGTACCATTTGTTCCCCATTTAACATTTTACTAATTGTTGTCACTTAACAACTCTTGTTTTTGAAAATGCTTCTGGTTTTTTTTTTTTCAAAAATGATTTTCTTCCAACTTTGGGTCGTAATAACTCTCTGTAGAAAATTTATAATTGCATGTTCAAATATGTTTTGAAAACTAGGTCATGAGATCTTCAATTTGGTATATCATTTGCTTAATTTGGATTAAAATTGAGAAAGATATGGACCCTAGGGGTTGGCTAGTTGAATCTGTTTTTACCCAGAAAAACACTCCCAGAAGAGCCGTACTACATGTCATCCGGTATTTATAAAATCAGACGACAAGTCTTCCGATTTTTGTACAACAAGTCGTACGCTTAGAGCCAAAGGGACGACATGTCGTCCATGTATCACGCAACTGAAAAGTCGGTTACACCTATAATTTCCAACCGACATGTCATACAGTCACAGAACACGCGGACGACATGTCGTCTGCGCGTGTAACTTGGCCGAGGCTGGCCGGCGCGTGAGAGCACGTGAAGGCGAGTGGGAGCCCATGGCCGGCGCGTGGTGACGTATGAGCCACTCATGTGGCGTGTGGATGGCGCGTGAAAATCTGTGAGGCCCGTATTGGTCATGTCTGTATCGGTTTGCTTCGGTAATTCCGATTCGTCATGGTTAAAAGTCTAATCCTTTGTGCAAAATGTTTTAATCGACCACGATAAATTTATTTTATCATATAAACTTTGTGTTTATGAAAATGAATATCTTTGTGATGTTTATTTTAGTCAATGTAACTTTGTGTTTCATTGTATTGATTTTTTCTTGTATTTGTTGCAGAAAAATCATGGCGATTATTCGAAGAATTGCAAAAGTGATTACGACACCCACAGACCGGAAGATGATATTAGACATGTTGATGGAAATGGATAAATATCGAATGAGTGAAAGCGATGATATGATTTCGCATATCATCACTTTCAATAACATGTTACAGGAGTCTATCTAGGCAGGTAATTGGATAGGACAGCCGAATAGATTCAGATTACTGAGAAACACTATCCCCAAGATATGGAAAAAACAACTTACTCGTATTTGGATATTAGTAAAACGTGAGGAAAAACATGTTCCTTATAATAAAGCCATTGAGAGGTTAGCGGTTCAGTATCTACGGCATAAGGCAAATAATACTATTTTTCCTTTTATGTCCTTGAAACGTTGTAAGGATCCTAAATTTGCTATAGGTTTCCCATGGTTGTCCAAGATCAATTACGAGTTGCCACAAGAATTTAAGGATTCTTATCCTAAGACATTTATACGTTGGAACACTAGAACCGGAAAAGTTTTAAGTGTTAGATATTAGTTTTTCTATGATAAAACTATGTTAATGTTTATGTGTGTAATTGTTTGTTACTTCACGGCATGTAAATATTGTATTTATATGTATGAATGTTTAATGTTGAATTTAATTTATGTAATTAAATCAATGATTTTCATGTACAATAGTCGCATGATTAAGATGTTCTAAGAATTTATGTAATTTTTAGAAAATGATTTTACATGATTGATTATGTTGATAATATTTTTACATTGGGTAATTGGATGATGATTGGACACATAGTGGCCTTTTGACTCTAACCCCATTGAAAAATCTTATTAAACATAATTTATTTCATGATAAAATAAGTCAAAAGTATTAACATTTGTGCATGAATGTCTGTAGAAACTTTGTGTTTTTTAATGGCTTCCGCAACAAAGAACATTATTGCTGAACTCAACAAGGGTGAGAAATTGAATGGCGATAATTATGAAATTTGGAGCATGAAAATCCAATATGTGCTAGAAGAACAAGAGGTTCTTGAAACTTTGAAAATGAGCATGGATGAACCTGAACAGGGCACTACGGCCCAACACAGGCGAGACCGAGAGGCTTATGAGGCCTGGAAGAAAAAGAATTACATTGTCTGCATTACGTTGCTGAGCAGTATGGATAATGACCTAATGAAAGAGTTCAGGAAATATGACATGGCTAAGGACATGTGGTCCACACTAGCTGAAAAGTTTGGTAGTACCTCAATAACCAAACTCAGGTCACTGACAATCAAGTTCGACACATACAAGAAACGTCCTGAGTTCACTATGTCAAAACACTTGAGGCAAATGTCAAACATGATTACTGAACTGGCAGATGCTGGACATGTTCTTACAGATGAACAGAAAGTCCAAGCGGTCATTCGTTCTCTTCCAAATAGCTGGGAGCATATGAAGATGCATTTGACCCACAATGAGAGCATCAAAACCTTTGATGATGCTAAACGTCACCTTGAATTAGAAAGCGACCACCTTGCGGCTGCTAAGTCAAATACTGAAGTGTATATGACAGAAACTAGCAAACCTGGGGGTTTCAAGAAGAAAATAAAATTTCATGGTGGTGGGTTCCAGTTCGGAAAAGAACAAAATTCTTCCAAGCCAGAAAAGAAACAGAAAACCAATCAACATGGGAAAGGAAAACGTCCTACCAAAAAGAAAAACATTGAAAAGGTTAAATGTTTTAACTGTGGTAAGAAAGGTCATTTTGCTCGTGACTGCACTGAGCCTAAAAATGTGAATACTTTTCGTGCATATTTAAATGAAATATGTGTTTCAAGTTCAATCTTTTTAACTGAATCTAATCCTTTGTGGACTGTAGACTCAGGAGCCACAGACCATGTAGCGAAAGATAGAGATGCCTTCGTGGAATTTTGGCGAATTTCACCTGGGGTGAAGTGGATATATGTTGGCAACAACTCACGGGTTGAAGTCAAAGGCATAGGAACATGCAAGTTAGTCATGCATGGTGGAAAAACTTTACTACTACATGATGTATTATTTGCTCCACAAATTCGTCGAAATTTAGTCTCTGTGTTGGTTTTGGTTAATTTAGGTTTCAATTTGAACTTCCATAAATTTGGTGTTGATTTGTACTTAGGTACAATACACTATGGTTCTGGTTATTTTCTGGATGGTTTTATTGTATTAAATGTTGAATGTTGTAATCACAATTTCGGTTTTTCATTTGTTACTTCATCTGTCAGTGATGAAAGTGATGTAACTGTGTGGCATGCTAGACTTGGCCACATTGGCCAGCAAAGAATGAACAGATTAGCCAAATAAGGCTTTCTGGGAAATATTGAGAAGGTGGAATTGTCAACCTGTGAATATTGCTTGGCAGGAAAAACTGCGAGAAAACCATTTGGAAAAAGGGACTAGAGCAGAATTTCCATTACAATTAATTCATTCAGATATCTGTGGTCCAATGAATGTCAGGGCAAGGCATGGAGCATCTTATTTCATCACATTTATAGATGATTTTACTCGCTTTGGTTCTGTCTATTTGATTGCTCATAAATCCGAAGCATTAGAATGTTTCAAGAAATTTATGAATTTAACAGAAAATCAATTGGACAAGAAAATTAAAGCACTATGCACTGACCGTGGTCGTGAGTACTTATCTGATCAGTTCAGAGAATTATGTGATGATAAAGGAATTAGTCGTCAGTTGACTACTCCTGCTACTCCTCAACAAAATGGTGTTGCGGAAAGAAGAAATAGAACTCTTCTTGAGATGGTTAGGTCAATGATGGCACAAGCAAATTTGCCTATAACCTATTAGGGTGATGCATCATTAACTGCCACATATGTACTTAACCGAGTGCCATCTAAATCTGCCACATATGTACTTAACCGAGTGCCATCTAAACCAGATATTCACTTTCTAAAACCTTGGGGTTGTGCGGCTTATGTTCATGTGCGTTCTCATGAACATGGAAAGTTAGGCCCAAGAGGAAAAAAAAGTATCTTCATAAGATATTCTGAACAATCAAAAGGATATGTTTGCATAGGTGAACATGAAAATGGAGGTGTGACAGAATTTGAATCACGAGATATCACATTTTTAGAAAATGATTTTCCTAAGCATGGAGAGATAGGTCAAGATTTATCTCTATATGAAACTCAAGATCACATGGATCACATGATTGGTGAACACTCGGGTTTACCTAATTCAAGTGGGAGTGATGAGAGAAATTTGAGAAAACATGATGAATCTGTTTCACATGAATCTCAAAATGATGAATTAGTTTCACACGAGTCTCATTTACGTGATCCGAGTGGGAGTGATGTACATAATCCAAGTGGGAGCAATGTGCACAATCCAAATGGGAATAATATCGAAAGTGAGGAATCAGTTCCACCACTAGAATCCCAATTGCGACGTAGTAATCGTATAGGCATTCCTCGACGTCGTTTCGATATCGAAGGAGAAACCTTTATGATTCTACCTCAAGATGATGAAGAACCTAGAAACATAAGAGAGGCTTTTCAGTGTCCTGCTAAGGAAAAATGGAGTCAATGAGGTCCAACCAAGTTTGGGAATTGGTTGATCTACCCAAAGGACGCAAAGCTATCAAGAACAAATGGGTTCTTAAAATAAAGTGTAATATCGATGGCAATATCGAAAGATATAAAGCATGACTTGTGGCAAAAGGGTATACGCAACAGGAAGGAATTGACTATGAATAGACTTTTTCACCTGTTGTAAGGTTTACCTCAATTCGCTTGATTCTGGCTATAGTAGCAAGTATGGATCTAGAATTACATCAAATGAATGTAAAGACTGATTTTCTCAATGGAGAACTTGATGAAGAAATCTACATGGAACAACCAGTAGGTTTCATAAAAGAAAATGAAAAGGAGAAAGTATGTAGACTTTTAAAGTCTATATATGGTCTCAAGCAATCGTCTAGACAATGGTATATACGATTCCACAATACAATCATTTCGAATGATTTCACAATGATAGATGAGGATCATTGTGTGTACACCAAGAGAGATAAAGATAAGTTCATTATCTTATCTTTGTACGTGGATGATATACTTATAGGCGGAAATGATAAGGAGTTTGTCAAACATATCAAAGAATGGTTATCATCTAACTTCGAGATGAAAGATATGGGTGAAGCTGCATATATTCTTGGGGTTAAGATCTCAAGAAATCGTTCAAAGAATTTATTATCTCTTTCACAAGAGTTATATATAAAGAAAATTCTTGAACGCTTCCAAATGCAGGCTTGCAAACCCATTGATACTCCTATCATGAAAACTGAAGCTTTGAGTCGTAGATTGTGTCCTGAAACTCCACAGGAAAAGGAACAAATGAAGAAAGTTCCTTATGCAAATGCAGTTGGAAGTTTAATGTACGCAATGTTGTGTACAAGACCTGATATCTGTTTCGCTGTTGGAATGGTAAATAGATACCAATCCAATCCAGGACTAGCACATTGGAAAATAGTTAAAAGAATATTTAGGTATCTGAGAGGGACAGCTGATTACTCATTATGTTATCAATGAAATGATCTGCAATTGAGAGGCTATACTGATGCTGACTGGGGAGGAGATTTAGATGAAAGAAAATCTACCTCCGGTTTTGTTTTCTTGCTAAACAATGGTGCCATTTCATGGAGCAGTAAAAAACAATCTTGTATAGCCTTATCCACAATGGAGGCTGAATTTGTGGCCTTTTCATCAGCAGTACAAGAGGCTATGTGGTTGAAAAGGTTCTTGGATCATTTGGGTATGTCAAATGAAGCTTCTGGTCCAGTATTAGTTAACTGTGATAGTGAAGCAGCGATAGCCTACACAAAAGACCCAAAATTCCATTATAAAACGAAACATATAGATACCAAATATAACTTTGTGAAATACATAGTTGCACGAGAAGAGGTAAACATAAAGTACATTTCTACGCAAGAAATGGTAGCAGATCCATTGACGAAGCCTGTTCCTAGAGATGTCTTTGTTAGACATGTAAAAACTCAGGGATTGCGTAGATGTTAATGTGCTTACATATTATGATATGTATTTTTCCCAAATAATGTTTACTAATGTTAATACTCATTGATATTTGTGTTCAATGCTTACATGTTATTATGTTGATACATGTTTAAACAAATATACTATAAGTTAGTATGAGAAGTATGTCGGACAAGTGAATGATTGGCCCTCTCACACGGGCAATCGCCTTCATTACTTTGTGTTAATGGGAGATGAGACAAATTTTTAAGCTAATTATCTGAGTGATAATTTAGAGAGCTCAAACTTGAAAATTAAGTAATGTCATTATGAGGTTACTTTCCCTGTGATATGACCTAAGGTGAATAAGTTCGTTTCACCTTACTTGTCTTAATGTCAGTTATGAGTTAGACATTATGTTTGTCTGAACTATAATCTGTACGGTATTTTATGAGACATGCGCTCCATGGGAAAGGAGAGAATACCGTAGCACATGTTTTCATACCATGTGTACATTTGTGACTATTGAGGGTAATACAAGTAAAGATCTCAGTCTTGATATTGTGTGAGACCCTTGAGATTATTTCAATCTCACATTGTACCCTTTAGACTCTTGTCTGCTTCTTAAAACTTAGATTTGATGATCGATATCTTGGAGTGTTGCTGAAAGATCATGAGAGATTCGATCTGAAAGAACATCTCTGGAAAAGCGAATTGAATCAAAGTTGAGAGATTCGAGAAAGGAGAAAGATCATTATATGAGTAATATCACATTAGCTTGTATTCACTGGTCGACCAATTATGTTATTCTATGTGATCAAACATGATTGTGAATACAAAAATAATATTACATTCGAAAAGAGATCGAGAGAGATTTAATGTGATAAATGATCGAGGATACTGCATACATAATCCACTATGGTTCTATCCATTTTTCGAGCGGCTATATATTCCTAACAGATGTATAGCAAGTGAGCTCTCGAAGTATGCTGGTCCCACGGCACAATTGCAAAGTATGAATTATTCTTGTATAGATAATAAAAATTGTTGATCCCATCATGTGTGAGTGGGAGATGTTGGAAATTAATTGTTGTTAATTATTTGGTGTTGTTAAATAACAATAATTAGTAATAATTTCATTTGGAAATTATTAAGTTAATTATTTGGTGTTGTTAAATAACAACAATTAGTAATAATTTCATGTTGGAAATTATTAAGTTAATTATGTGGTGTTGTTAAATAGCAACAATTAGTAATGATTTCATTACTAAGTAAACAACAAGAGTTGTTAAGTGACAACAATTAGTAAAATGTTAAATGGGGAACAATGGTACACCCATGATGGTAACATTTTTGGAAGGGTTAGAGAAAGTCATTATGCATCCAAATACATGTGATTACATAGTAATCAATGCATGTGATTAAATAGTAATCAAGGATTAATAGTAATCCATGCATGTGAGCTAATAGTGACTTGGTTTCCCTCCTATAAATAAGACCATTTGCTTATTGAGTTAAGCAATCAATTAAGTTTGATTAAGAGGTCTCTACAAGTTTAAAGGTATGCAATTGTGTTGTGATTAACTTAGATTTATTTCAATTAGCATGTAAATAAATCTAGGACTAGTAATACATTTATGGTTAGATCCTAAAAGGACAAACATGTAAATATATTAGGGATTATGTTTCCTAACAATTCATGTCCAAATTAATGCCAGAACTATTAAATATTATTTACCCACTTCGAAAATTGATAAACACATGAAAAATCTCACCCTAGCTTCTGACTTGCAAGGATTAAATGGTGAAGCTACATCTTAGATTGAAGAGAATAGAAGAGAATTGAAGTGTACTTTGAGGCTTGAGGCTTCGATTGAGTGAGGAGAGAATAGAAATTGAATTGGGAGAGAAAACAGTGAGGAGGAGACGGCTGGCTGCTGAGGGTGAGGGACGGGGGCTGCTGAGAGAAAAAGTTTGAAGCCCTAAATTTTAGAAGCCAATTTATATAAGTGAGCAGAATTCGGGTCGAGTCGGGTTTGACCCAATTTTTTTAGAAACCCGTGACCCGACCCGAATTCTTCGGGTCAGGTTTCTTCAACCCGATTTTTTTTACTAAATTTTGAAACCCGATCGGGTCAGGTCAGGTTTCGTCGGGTCGACTTTTGACCCTCGGAATTATTCACCCATACATATAGCCAAATGGTTATTTTAGAATAATTGTCGAAGGGGACCCATTTCTTAACATAGAGTTTCATTAGGCTCACTTACGGCTTAACATTGAAGCTTTGACCTAATGTGATTTATTAAAGTAATTTAAGGTAATGTAAAAATAGGTAAAATAAAATAATTTATCTTATTATATTTAGGAGCATGGTATGGTAAAATGATGGTTTGATGAGCGGTTAATATTGTTGGGGCAGTTGTGGAACCCCTAGGGTCGGATCGGTACCCTGCGCAACGGAAATGGGTCTAACCCATGGATATTTAGTATGGTTCTATTTTAAAATATTTTTATGTAAAACTACATTCCATTTCGAGTCCATAGAAAAAACATGGACCAAAACAAGGTTCGGAAACTCCAAAATGGAGAAAAATAAGTTTTAATATGAATCAGCTATGGGCGTCGCGACGCGCAAACTTTGGCATCGCGACGCCACAAAATTATCGATAGCATGTTTACATGAACATCGTCGCATCACGACGTAGAGGTCTGGGCGTCACGACGCGATCGTGTTTGAAGCTTGGCGTCGCGATGCGCAGTGGTCTGCGTCGCGACGCCGCTTAGGGTTGTGAGTGTTTTTCAAGTTCAAATAATTATTAAACACTTCTAATTTTCTCCTAATATTTCAAATACACTTAAAATCTAAATTTAACTTCATAACCACTATCAACACATGTTTTACAACTAGCATACATGTATTCTAAATACTTATATACATATGTTTGAATCTAATCACAAACCATTTTATAATCCCAATTAGAAATGTCTCATAAACAATTCTAGTTCACCTAAAGATGGTCAAGTAAATCTAGAATGGTAGCCATAGCTCTAAGCTTTAATCTAGAGTTTCAAACTCTTATTAATTGTTCCATGTCCAACATGAACATCTTCGACCTAATTTAGAAGAATGTTGTGTTTATACTTCCAAAATATCCTAACACAATTGATTAGTCTTATTTCAACATTAAGCTATGTGATCATGCATCCAATACACAAAAGAACATAGCTTATGAGAAGATCAAATGTTACCTAGTAAGCTTGATGCAAGATTCAATCTACTTCTCCTTTGTTGAAATGGTTGGAGAACCTCCAAGGTGTGCAAGCTTGATTTCAAGATCCAATCTTGATTTCCAATGCTAGCAAGCTTCACTTCAAGATCAAATCTTGATTTCTACTAGATGAAATATTGTAGAGACCTCACAAGCTTCTCTAAACTCTTCTCTAACTTAGGCTAATCTCTCAGGAAATATTTGTGTTTAGCTTACTCAAGCTTTTGCTTATGCTTATACTTATAATTAAAACCTTCCTAAAGCTTACTATTTATAGCAAAACTTAGGCAATTTTTAATTAATAAAAGTTGTAATCAAGTTTTAAGTGGGCTTAATCCAATTTGTCCAAATATGTATAATTAGGTGTGACTAATCACCTTTGTCTACCACTTAGATTTAATCCAATTAAATCAAGACAAAGTTTAATTAATGGATTAGTTAAATGTCTACCACTATGATTTAATTCAATTAAATCAAGTCAAATACACATATTATTATATACTTAGAATTATCATAATGTCCTCAAATGGTAGAGATAATTATGATTTTACAATTAAGCCCTTGTGTAATAATTGAATTAATCCAATTAATCCAGTTAGGTCAAATTACTAATCAATGTTATCCAATAAAACTTGATTATCTTAGTTGGTATAATTATAATATCGAATATTATCTTTTATAAAAAATAATCGGCTACCCAAGTGCTCAACGAGTACAATTCATATTGTGACTCTCTAAGTTCAGACACGTTCATCATATAATCCTAGCTAATATGTACGCAATTCGGCCACCTCCGAATTCGTGAAGAACACGAACAACATTTCTGAACTATACAAGTCGGGGTCATCATATATGTTTAATAATCCCTCCATCATAGGCTAGCCGAGTTGTGCTTAGGAAATATAGAATACACCGTCAAATTTCTGAGACGCACATCTCATGTCGACATGTCCATGATTCTTCATAATTGATGCGATCCACCCTAGGTGATCGACTTTGGCCAAAGCTTTAAGAATCGTGACTTTACTAACTTGGATACATAAACCTCTTATGGTACACTTACGGGGTGACGAATTATCTTGCTTCGCACTTGATTACTGAGTGCATTGTCCACACCCAACGAACATTTAAAGGTCAGACCATGAAAGGTTTCTGACATACATGGCATCAATGTTATCATATAGTCAAAGGATCACATATGTTACTCGACTCGAGGAGATTCCTATTGACGGTGGTGTGTAATTCTAACTATTAGAAGTCGCCTGTGAGTCATTCAGTATTCGTTTCAACGAATACCCACATGTCTTTTTACAAGTTTCCAAAACTCATGGTACATCGAGTTAAACCATTGGAACTCCAATTCCAATATACGATATGTGCTAGTCTTTTAGGTTATAGGAATTCGACCGTATTCCAAAACCGACGACTAAGAATATTTACTTTAAGAATAGTTTATAATAGTAATACTTATCTCAATGTCATACCACCTAGTGTCTGTACGTGCCAAATTTGGACCCAAGGGTTAGACTGTCTTTTCACGTCAAGATTCTATACTAAAAGCCCACAAATATTGGTCCTTTAAAAACATATTGGAAAGCCCAGCCCATTAGACTTTATTCTACCAGTACGAAACACTACAAATGAAAAGCTAAATAAATGAGACAGCATAAAACATGTTTGTTACTTTTTCTAAACATAAAACATGTGCCAACGCCGAAAGTTGGATCCAAGACACGTTATGGAATCCATAGCCAGGTATATCAGCACATTGTAGACCCACTGCCAGCTTCCATTACAGCTACGAAATATTCTCTTTTCAGATCTATAAAAGGGAAGATAACTCAAGGTTCAAAGGGGCAGAAAAGAACACACTTAAAAACTTCTATTCTCTGATACAAATTCTGAGAATTCTATTCCTTTGTTGCCGCCCTCACGGCTATCAAAAGAAAGTAAGGTAACAAAAAGCCTTATTTCCTCATATTACATAAACAGCATCTCATTCCACTATACTGACTTGGGCGTTGGAGTATACCCGGCACCCACCATACCGGTGGTAGTCAACTCCCGTTCATTTTATCTTTGTTTTGCAGGATCGTTGATGCCCCCAATCTACAAATTCTGATTGTGGACCTCGGGCGAAAACCAGCGTCTACAGTGTCTAGTATTACTACAAGACTATTGTAAGGTCGATGTCATTCTTAGCATATCTATACATCAATCTAATACACATAATGACAATACCATTAATAAGATATGAAATGAAAATGTAGTTATTTTATTAATAAATAATAAAATGTACAATTTGGATTGACACTCCAAACACCAACTCCAACAAATATGTATATATTTACCGTCCATTTATCTTACGTTTTGTATGTTATCTCGAGTTGTGTGAACATTTTGATGTGTTTTGGTCATATTTTACAGGTCAAAATCATATTACGACTCCATCAAACTTAAAGAGCGATGAATTAGCAAATACGAAGCTAATCAAACTATATTTCAGAGTTAGCATGCGCTTCCCGACACTGGCTAGTGCATCGTAACGCACTGCTGCACAAAAATTGGATAAAACCTCAAAGTTACGGTGCGTCACGACGTCAGATAAGGCGCATCACAAGGCACGCATTCAAGACTAACAGTGTCTCGACTCCAGAGAAAGAGAGTTACGACACGCCAATGTGAGTTTCCAGAGTCGCGATACGTATCTAAGGGCATTGCGATATGGAGGAATGTCCCGGTACCGTGAGAAATTCAAGTTTTAAAGAAGAAAATACTCTTCATAAACTCCTATATAAGCACAAGTTTGTCCCAAACCCTATTAGAAAGACTCATAACATATTTTTGGAGCCTCAAAGCATTAGAAGAAAACTTAGAGTAAGGCAAGAACGAGTACATCAACCGGTGTTGGAGATTGAAGCCGAAGACTGCAAATGAGAGTTTTTATTCCCTTCATTCTCTAGTTTATTCTCTATACGTTCTTGTTTTGTAATAATTATTAGCATGTGTTTATTGAATATTATGAATAGCTAAATCATTAATTTAGGGTTTTAATAGATCAAAAAACATGTTTAATTAATTGATTTGTATATTGTTGTTCTATTGGGATTGTTATTGAATTATTTATTATTTTATGTGTTTGAATGCATGTTTTATTATCTGGCCAACAATAGAATAGTCGTGGGAAATCCTTAGGAACTCGACAGGGGAAATTTGGGTTAGTCGTGGGAATAATAGCGCATGATCTAATTTTATGAATAGATTTTCTTGCATGATAGACATATACGTGCAGGGCATGCGTAGCCAATATTAGAACTCGATCTTAATGGATTCAGTTTAAGTTAATTAACATAGACATATAGTTAATTGGCTTAATCATAATATTTCTACCTAACCATCGAAAAAGACTTGTAGAGAGTTTAGCATTTTAGGTTAATAATCTGTAACAACCCAATTGATTGAAAAATACATGAACCCATTGTTTGTGTGCTTAGGTAAAGTTACAACCGTAAATTCTTCTATCATTTAAGGTCTTATCCTAAAAGTTGTTTATTTATTCTTTAGTTGTTTTCAGTTAATTAAATTCGTTTAATCTCTCTCTCAATCATTTGTTTTAGTATTAGTTAAGTAGGTTAGTTTTAGTATTAATAAAATGATTAATAAATCCATGTGGATACGATATCCGACTTTTGTCACTATATTACTTGAGCGATACGTGCGGTAGTAAAATCGCGATCCAGTTTTTGGTGCCTATAACCAATAAGCGTGAAGATAAACCACATATAACCAATAAGTGTGAAGCTACCCATGGACGAATGTTAGGACCACCATGAGATGAAATGCTACCTTAAAGGGTAGGTGCAAAAACAAAATAGAAAAATCGTAACACACAAAGTACAGATAGGCAGACAATGACACTTTAGAGATATCTAGGTTGGTTTTGACCATTCAGATATCAATATTTAAGACGAAATCACCGAATTGACTTACTTAGGAATCGAGTTATGACCAGACCCTTACACACACATACACATTGTGAGTCTGATTTAGATGACTTATTCAAGAAGTTGGATTTGAGTTATGTTGAGTACTTTGAGGGTTCTTTGATTTCATTACCAGACATTCTTTGTGGACGATATTACGTGTAACTATCATGATGTTTTTGTTTTATTTAGTTATTTTTATTGTTATATTTTAATTTTGTGTGAATGCATGTTCATGTGAATGACGTTTGTTGGTGTTGTCGATGTAAGCCCTAGGTAGTCGATAAAGTGATTAGTTGAGAAAATTGCTAGATGATGAATAACGGTTTGCTTAGATGCCTGCCTTGTTCTGCTAGTGTTATGATGTATGGTATAGATAAAAAGAGAGATTGAAAAAAGAAGAAAATATAGAGAAAAATTGAATAAAAAAGAAAAAAGAAAGATAAACCACTTATAATCGATAAACGTGAAGCTATTCATGGCCGAGTGTTAGGACCACCATAAGGAGAAATTTTACCTTAAAAGGTGGGTGAGTTCAAAAAAAAATAAAGACACAAGTCGTGCCATGTTGAGCGCAAGTTGGCGGACACATAGCTTATTTAAGATATTTAGGTTGGTTTGAGCCATCAGATCTCAATTTTTTAGACGAAATCACTGAGTTGACTTACTCGGGAATCGAACTGTGACCATACCTTTACATACACATATACTATGAGTATGACTTAGATGATTTATTCAAGAACTTGGATTTAAGTTGCATTGAGCACTTTGAAGTTTTCTTTGATTTTGTTACTGGGCATTCTTTGAGGACAATATTATGTGTAACTCCCATGATTGTTTTCATTATTTTTATTTTTACATTTGTGTGTGATTTCATATGTGTTTTGAATGATGTTTGTGGGTGTCATCGCTGTAAACCCTCACTAGACTATAACTCGTCACTAGGGCCGCCTAAGGGTTTAAAGACTTGTTGCATATTCTCAATACAATCATCATCCCTTCGAAATTGGCTTAGGTTAATCTATTTTAGTTTGTTTATTTTGTTTTATTTTGCTCGAGGACTAGCAAAATGTTATGTTTGAAGTGTGATGAGCGTCTATCTTTACCGCTCATTTATCTTACGTTTTACGTGTTATCTCGAGTCTTGTGAATGTTTTGATGGTTTTTGGTATGTTTCATATATCAAAATCATAATATGACTCTATCGGACTTAACAAGCGATGAATCGGTAAAATACGAAGCAAATCAGGCTATATTTCAGAGTCAGCATGCGCGTTGCTGCACAAAAATTGGACAGAACCTCAAAATTAATGGTGTGTTATGATGTCGAATGATGAGCGGAAAATATATCAATATTCACCGCCCCTTTTACTTAATATTTTGTATAGTTTCTCGAGTTTTATGAACGTTTTGATGTATTTTAGTTTATTTTACAGATAAAATAAAATCGGGACTTAATGGAATCAATCAGGACGAAATATGGAACAAATAAGGGCAAAAACTGGACTTGATATTTTGATTTTGGAGATTGGAAACTTGAAATGGCGTTCTAACGAAGTACAATTTCGGAAAATTCAACTTTGCGCAAATGTCATATTTTGGCCATAACTTTTTATTCTGATATCGGATTAAGGTGATTCAAGTTCTAGATTAAAGAAGACGCAAAGATCTACAACTTCGAAGTTTATAAGATTTTAGAAATCTGAAGTTTTCATTACCGAAATTGATAAAAAAATATCTTGAAGTGTGTTATGTGTAATTATTAAAGTCATTTTCAAAACTAAAAATAAAATAAAATAAAAAAATAGAAATTGTCAAACTTCCACCAAACATGGAGGATTTGGTACCATGTTTGGTGGAGAAATTAGTGGAGAAATTGGTGGAAGCCTTTATATTTGCATATAAATACTAAGCTAAACTTTGTAAATTTTTCATGTTTTCTTTGGTGGATTTTTCCATAAAAACCTAAAAGAAAGTATCTTGCATATTTATTTAATTTTTCTTTCATTTTCTCTCAATTTATTTAATAAATTTTTATGTGGATACGATATCATCATGAGTAAGTAATCTCTTTTTGCTGGAATGTGGGGTGAAACTTTTAATATAATAATTTAGATTTACTCCCTTAATTAAATAAGTAAATTGAATTAATTATTTACCGCCTATATGGCCGGTTTTACATTATTGGACTTAGTTTCCGCCTATATGGTTGGTTTAGGTGCTAACATTGTTACCGCCTGCATGGTCGGTTTTATGATTTTGTTACCGCCTATATGGACTGTTGGACTTTGGACAAATAAAATTCACCATCTATATGGTCTGTTTTAATATAATTAATTCAAGAAATGATTAATTGATAAGGGTGTAATCTATATTTGAAGTATTAAAAGTGAAACCCCTAGCTCCAGCACTTTCTTTTATTGTTGTAATTTTCTTTACTTTTTAATTTTCTATTATGTTATTTTGTTTAACTATGCATTTTGTAATTTTAGGTATGTTTTGTAACTAAAAATATTATATAGGGTTGTGATGAATTTCAATATCACCGTTTTATAAGTGGTTATTTTATGTTTTGGGTAGTATATTGGTTTATTTATTGAGTCTTAAGTTTAATGCTTCTTGTTAACTAGCCATTAATAAGATTGATTTGGTAAACTTAAAATAAACATGGAAAAGGGATTTTAGGTTTTCGCCATAGACTCAATAGCTCACGATCTCACCTTGGGGTAAATGTCTCTTAGGTAGATTTCCTTAAAGGATATTAATATACATGTCGGGTGGAGATAACCATAATTGGAACTTAATCTTAATGAATTCAGAGTTTCTTAATTAATATAGGAATATAGTTAATTGGGTTACTTTGGGTATTTACATCTGACTATCGAAAGAGGTTTTTGCATAACTTCGTATTCCAGGTTAATAAACCGATATATTGCACAAACATGAGATAATCACTTCATATTTAAAAGATATTGGAAGGATTCACAACCCTGGATATTTTCATATCATTTTTTAAAACTTAAAATCTACCTTCGTTTTGTTTTAATTACTTGTCTTTAGTTTAAAATCACCATCCAACCAAAAATCAATCAATTAGATACTCGTAGACATTTAGCTTTATAAATTAATAGCTTAGGTATTAAGTCCTCGTGGGATCGATATATTTTATACTACTTGAGCGATACGTGCGCTTGCGTTACGTGTGTGTGTTTACCACCGATCAAGTTTTTGGCGCCATTATCGGGGACTTATTTATCTTTTACTATTAATTTTTGGGTTAGATACCTTTACTTGTGTCTAATTTGTTTTTACTTATTTTTTTTCTTATGTTTCAGGTTCTCAGTTACTACATGAGAAGAACCAGAAGCTTTGAAATCCATCCGCTTGACCAAGAAATTGAAAGAACCATCAGATAGTTAAGAAGGGAAAGGCGAGAAGGCCAAGAAGCACTGATCAACATGGAACCTGAACCTTTGGAGGTTATACCACCAATTCCCATTCGAGACAAAACTATTCCGGTGGTTGACGGCTTCATTTCATGTATTGTACTTCCTCCCTTACCAGCACATGTGTGTGACATCAAAATATGCATTCAGATGATACAGTAGTCAGTTTAGTTTGGGGGGAATGCAACTGAAGATCCTAATGCCCACATCAGCAACTTCCTGGAAGTTTACGGCATATTCAATTACAACCGAGCGGCAGAAGAAGCAATGAGACTGCGTATTTTTCCATATTCCTTAAAAGACACAGCTAAGGCTTGGCTACATTCACTACAAGCAGGTTCTATCACAACTTGGAACATTCTAGCCACCAAATTCCTTACAAAATACTTTCCCCCAGCCAGAACTGTAAAATTGAGGAATGACATTACATTCTTTGTACAACATGACTCATAATCCCTCTGCGAAGCTTGGGAAAGATACAAGGATTTGCTCAGAAAATATCCTCACCATGAGATTGCAAAGTGGCTACAAGTCCAAACCTTCTATAATGGACTTTATGGATTAATGAGAACCACAATTGATGCTGCTGCATGATGAGCTTTAATGGAAAAATGAGAGGATCAAGTCTGTGACTTAATTGAAGAAATGACCAACAAAAATTCTTTGTGGCCAATAGAAATGAGCATGATTCAACAAATCGCAGGAATTTACGAAGTTGGAACCAACACAGCAATGAATGCCAAGCTGGATCTGATTTGCAAAAATCTAAAAACTCTTAACATGAAGGTTAATGCTGGATCCACAAGTTCACCATATGGAGGAGCACTAGAGGCAGAATCATACAACCAACATGATGAGATGGTGAATTATGTCAACAATTTCAACAGATAGGGGAACAATCCATATTCCAATACCTGTAACCCAGGTTGGAAGAATCATCCCAATTTCGCATGGAGCAACAATTCAGGGCATATGAACAATCCACCACTAGGATTCCAACAGTAAAACAAAGGCCAAGAGTATGAAAAATAACCAGGAATAACAGAATTGATGGCTTACTTGAAAAAGCTAGAAGCAAAATACGATTCTCAAACAGCATCATATGATGCCATGTTTCAATCATAAGCAGCATTAATTCAAAGTCAAGCAGCATCTTTGAAAACACTGGAGAATCAAATGGGACAACTGGCCAATACTCAGAGTTACAGACCGCAAGGTACCCTTCCTAGCAACACATAACCAAATCCAAGGAACATGGGGAATGAGCAATGTCATGTCATCACTTTGAAAAGAGGTATTGAAATCAACAAAAATGTTGGAGTCAAGACAACTGTTGAGGAAGTTCCAAAAGAAAGCAGCGAAACATATCAACATATGGAGGAAAAATAGGCAAAAATAAATGATCGAGAAAGATTCACTCCACCTCCACATTTTCCACAGCGTCTCCAGAAAAGCTAACTAGACAAACAGTTTGCTCGATTCCTGGAGACCTTCAAAAAGATGCATATCAACATTTCATTTGCAGAAGCGTTGGAACAAATGCCCAGCTATGTCAAATTCATGAAAGATATTATATCACAAAAGCATAGATTGGGAGATTACGAGACAATAGCATTGACAGAAGAATATAGCGCCATCATTCAGAGGAAGCTTCCCCGAAAGTTGAAAGATCATAGCAGTTTCACCATCCCTTGCACCATAGGAGAACATAAATTTGGTAAGGCTTTATGTGATTTAGGTGCTAGTGTTAACTTGATGCCTTTTTCTATTTACAGGAAACTGCAAATTGGAGAAGCAATGCCCACCTCAGTCTCTCAACAACTTACTGATAGATCGCTCACATTTCCGAGAGGTGTAGTTGAAGATATGCTGGTCAAAGTCGACAAACTCATTCTCCCAGTAGACTTTATTATTCTTGACATTGAGGAAGATGAAGACGTGCCCATCATCATCGGGAGACCATTCTTGGCTACATGTCGAACTATTATTGATGTATAAAAAGGTTAACTAACCATGATGGTACAGGACCAAGAAGTAAAATTCAATACTTTCAAAGCCATGGAATTCCCGAATGATGAAAAGAATGAGGAATGTTTCAAACTTGATTTGATAAATAGTACCGTCCAGAACTCCGATGCAATGCAAAGTTCCACTGACAAACTTAAAGCATGTCATCTATCTGTGTAGCCTGAAGATAAAGTGTACCGCATACTGAACAAGTTAAATCTTAAACTGCAAGCAACTGAAGAGAAAAGGCTCCACCAACTCAACGAATTGGAGGAATTTCACATACAGCCTTTCGAGAATGCCAAATTATACAACTAAAAGGCCAAAAAGAGACATGATGAGAAATTAGTGCGCATACAACTGGAACCGGGACAGCGGGTATTGTTCAGCAAATCAAGGTTGAAATTTTTCCCTGGGAGGTTAAAATCACGGTGGTCAGGTCCATTCCTAATCACTCAAGTTTTACCAGATAGAACTGTTGAGTTACATGATCTCAATTCTAATGAAACATTCAAGGTTAAAAGCAAGCGTGTCAAGCACTACTAGGAGAATTATTGGAGCGATAAAAAGAAAGTGTCACACTTTCAGATCCAACGTAACGTTTGGGCAGTCATGTCTAGCTGACGACGTTAAACTTAGCGTTAGCAGGGAGGCAACCCATTCAATTTGTGTATATATTCAAATTCGGTGTGTTTTATTTTTGTGTGTTTAATTTTGTAGGATAAGTCACAGACAGGATGGAAGACGTTCTCGTAAATCTTCACAAGCAATTTCCTTATCTCCCTCAAAACTCTCTGATGAAAGTCTACAAAGCTCGCATGGAACAAATGAGACTTCTGATGATCAAAGGTATTCCTAATGACATTCGTTGGTTAATTAAAGCACGAACCGATTGGCAGGTGAATCATCTGACTCTTTTATTTCATATCTTTCTGGTTTAGGAAGAATCACATATGCTAAGAAAAGAAGAGCTAAAAGATTAGGTATTTGCTATAAATGTGCACGCATGACATGTAATACTCGTTGTCGTTCTTTAGGAATGGTGTCTGATAACCGCGAAGATAAAATTAAATTCATTAGGGATGGCATGAGTAAGGAGTCTTTAGATGATATATCATTGACTCTTGAGACGCATCCCAGTGGATATGTGTATCACGCAATTTGCATGTTACATACACAATTTCGAAAAGAAAGATAACAATTAAGTCTCGGGAATCTGACTTTAAAAGACCTTGTTTGCCAATTTATAAGAAAATTGGATGAGAAGCTTGTCTCTGACGCATAGATGTCAATCAAGCCGTTACTTCTTGTAAATATTATTATCTCTTTGTATTTATCTAATAATTGTGATTCGTTTTGTGATTTTCTTTTGTTTTCTCCGACATGATACAGACTTTTTGACTTTCACGATATATTTTACTGTTTAGCTAATAATTGTCATTTGACAGGTATTGGTGCTATTTTTACTCACCCATTTTCAGGTTCTATAAATTCAGCTCATCATTGCACTCTTGAAGACATCCAGAGTTGGGAAATAAATTAAAAAAAAAATGGAAGCAACTTCAAGAAGACGAGTTGTAAACATCTGTGTGTTTTGCGGTACTAGTGTTGGTTCTAAACCAGAGTTTGTTGAGGCAGCACAAGAATTTGGTAGAGTCATAGCTAAAAGGAATATGCACCTAGTATATGGCGGTGGCAATCTTGGACTAATGGGGTGCGTTTCAAGGGCCATACAGGAAGGAGTTAGTCAAGTTCTGGGAATCATCCCAAAACCTTTGGCAGAGGCGAATCTTATATAACCATCAAACAGAGAGGAACTTATTGTACCAGGTATGTCTGAACGACTGGTTGAAATGATTAATCGTGCTGATGCTTTTATTGCTTTACCAGGTGGCTTGGGCACGATGGAGGAAATTTTTACAATAGTATCTTGGGCGAACTTGAATATACACCAGAAATCGATTGGACTATTTAATGTTGATGGATTTTATGACTTTCTTTGTGTGTTTCTTGATGATACCCTGAGAAATGGTTTGTGTCAAAACCTGTAAAAGATATCCTCTTCACTGCCAGAACTGCCCCTGATTTAATTGACCAACTTTTAGCTTTTGAACCACAAATTGACCCTATCCTTTCCAAGATTAACTGGTCTGATAATGATCGTGGTAAAAAGCGTCGGATAAATCTGGATTTTAACCTTTAATTTTCTTTTTAAGATGTAGAATTTCAGCTTACCATGTATTGTTTTCTAACTCTTCTTCTACTTTAGAAATTGAGGACAATGTCTCAATTAGGTTTAGGGGAGTGGAATAGTTGACTAATATCTTGTTTTTATTTTTTCGTTGTGTTATTTTTATTTGATTTTTAGTCAAAAAATTCAAAAAAAAAATTCAAAAAAATAAAAAAAAAAAATATTTGTGTTTTTAATTTGATTAATCAGGTGAAATTGGTGTGAGATAGCTGAGTAAGGAATTTCCACTTCTGATGCGTATCTCAACCTATTTCGTAACAATATAATTTTGTTTATTTCCTTTTGAATTATTTAATTTGTGAATTCTACATAATACTGACTAAAATGAATCTTCATATGCTCAATTGACAGGTATTATCAATATGCATGGTAACACACGGCCATGAGCTGTAATTGAAAAGTTTGTAATATTTAGTGCTCTATTTTAATTGGAGGAAACATCTAAAAAAACGATGGAATTTAAAAAAAAAATTGTGTATATTAATTTTAAAAAAAACATCTGAGATTCGAGTAATTAAGTCCGAATGGGTGTTTTAACACCTAGTGCCCTAAAACCAACTGGTTTGGGAGTCACTGGCCCAAAGCTCGCTACATGGATTGAAGATGTTATAAAAAAAACATCTGAGATCCGAGTAATTAAGTCCGAATGGGTGTTTTAACACCTAGTGCCCTAAAACCAACTGGTTGGGAGTCACTGGCTCAAAGCTCGCTACAGGGATTGAAGATGTTATAAAAAATAAAAAAGAACGAAAGATATCTAAAATCCGAGTAATTAAGTCTATAAGGGTGTCTTAACACCTAGTACCCTAAAGCCAACTGGCTTGAGAGTCACTGACCTAAAGCTCGCTACATGAATTGAAGATATTGTAAATAAAAAAAAAAAAAATTACATTGCTAAAAAAGGTGTGAATTCTGATATAATTTTATGACAAAAATATTACTCTCTTTTCAACTACACTTATGAATATTGTGGGCATAATGAGCTGATTAATACTTTGTTGGTTGTTTATATGGAGAATGGTAAAAATAATCGGAGAATTTACTTTTTTAATAATCTAGAAAGAAAGAAAACAGCTATTAATTTGGATAAGAAGTTTCACTTGTTTAGTCACTAACTTGCTTATTCTCTTTTCTTTTGTCTTTTTGCTTTTGTGTGCATTAGATTGACGTTTGTGGGTATCGTCACTGTAAGCCCTCACAAGACTACAACTCGTCCACTAGGGACACCTAGGGGTTTAAAGGCTTGTTGCATACGCTAAATGTAACCGTAAACCCTACGAAAGTGGCTTAGTTTAATTTTAATTGTTTATTGCATTTTATTTTGTTGTTTTGCTCGAGGACTAGTAAAATTTTAGGTTTGAGGAGGTGATGAGCGGAAAATATATCAATATTTACTACCCATTTTACTTAATATTTTGTATAGTTTCTCGAGTTTTATGAACGTTTTGATGTGCTTTAGTTTATTTTATAGATAAAATAAAATCAGAACTTAATGGAATCAAACAAGACGAAATGTGGAACAAATAAGGGCAAAAACTGGACTTGACATTTTGATTTTAGAGATTGGAAACTTGAAATGACATTCTAACGAAGTACAATTTCGGAAATTTTAACTTTGCGCAATTGTCGTATTTTGGCCATAACTTTTTATTCTGATATCGGATTGAGATGATTCAAGTTCCAGATTAAATAAGACTCAAAGATCTACAATTTTTAAGTTCATAAGATTGTATAATTCTGAATTTTTCATTACCGAAATTAATGAAAAATCCGAAAGTGTGTTATGTGTAATTATTAAAGTCATTTTCAAAAATAAACAAAAATAATAAAAAAAATAAAAAAAATGGAAATTGTAAAACTTCCACCAAATATGATTGCATGTTTGTTGGAGGATTTGGTGCCATGTTTGGTGGAAAAATTGGTGGAAGCCTTTATATTTGCCTATAAATACCAAGCTAAACTTTGTAAATTTTTCATGCTTTCTTTGGTGGATTTCTCCATGAAAACCTAAAAGAAAGTGTCTTGCATGTTTATTTTAGTTTTCTTGTATTTTCTCTTTATTTATTTAATAAATTTTAATGTGTTTTTAATTACATCATGAGTAGGTAATCACTTTTTGCTGGAGTCTGGGGTGAAACTTTTAATATAATAATTTAGATTTACTCTCTTAATTTAAATAAGTAAATTGAATTAATTATTTACCGCCTATATTGTCGGTTTTACATTATTGGACTTAGTTTCTGCCTATATAGTCGGTTTAGGTGCTAACCTTGTTACCACCTGCATGGTCGGTTTATATGATTTTGTTACCGCCTATATGGACGGTTGGACTTTGGACAAATGACATTCACTGCCTATATGGTCGGTTTTAATATAATTAATTCAAGAAATGATTAATTGATAAGAGAGTAATCTATATTTGAATTATTAAAAGTGAAACCCCTAGCTCCAGCACTTTCTTTTATTGTTGTAATTTTCTTTACTTTTTAATTCTCTATTATGTTATTTTGCTTAACTATGCATTTTGTAATTTTAGGTATGTTTTGTAACTAAAAATATTATCTAGGGTTGTGATGAATTTCAATATCACCGTTTTATAAGTGGTTATTTTATGTTTTGGGTAATATATTGGTTTATTTATTGAGTCTTAAGCTTAATGCTTCTTGTTAACTGGCCATTAATAAGATTGATTTGGTAAACTTAAAATGAACTTGGAAAATGAATTTTAGGTTTTAGCCATAGACTCAATAGCTCACTATCTCACTTTGGGGTAAATATCTCTTAGGTGGATTTCCTTACAAGATAGGAATATACATGTCGGGCGAGGGTAGCCATAATTGGAACTCAATCTTAATAAATTCAGAGTTTCTTAATTTACATAGGAATATAGTTAATTGGGTTACTTTGGGTACTTACATCTGACCATCGGAAGAGGTTTTTGCATAACTTCGTATTTCAGGTTAATAAACCGATATATTGCACAAACATGAGATAATCACTTCATCTTTAAAAGATATTGGAGGGATTCACAACCCTGGATATTTTCATATCATTGTTTAAAACTTAAAATCTACTTTTGTTTTGTTTTAATTACTTGTCTTTAGTTTAAAATCATTATCCAACCAAAAATCAATCAATAAGATACTCATAGACATTTAGCTTCATAAATTAATAGCTTAGGTATTAAGTCCTAGTAGGATCGATGCATTTTATACTACTTGAGCGATACGTGCGCTTGCGTTACGTGTGTGTGTTTACCACCGATCATCGAATAAGGCGAGTTGCAACGCCCGTGTTGAAGACCAACAGCGTCGCGACTCTGGAGAATAAGAGTCGCGATGTGCTAGTGTGAGTTGTCAGAGTCACGAATCTAATAAGTGTGATTTATACCTACTTATTCATCCATTCTTATCTTATTATTTTATAGGTTTCATGTCATTTTTATGTGTTTTATAGTTTGTTTTATATTTTATTAATATGAAGCATTAGAGCATGAATTTTGGGGCAAATGCACGTGTTTGGAAGCTTAAAGATGCAAATGAAGCACAAAGGGAATGAAAATACGTAAAAATACTCATTCTGGCAGAGGACATGGCGTCGCGACGCCAGACGCCACCAGTTATGAAGAAAATATAAGCTTGTCTATAGAAGATGGCATCACAATGCCCCAAATGATTTTCAGCATCATAAGAAATCAATTTTCTACATATAGAATGACTCTACGACTTCCCTATAAATACATAAATGCGTCCAAAATCCTATAGAATAGAATGAGACACAACCAAATAGCTCTAAATACATAATTTAGAGAGATCCGAATAGATGATTGAAGAGCAAGAAGAGAAGACGAAGACAGTGACGTCCGAAAATAAAGGGATTCTATTCGGGTTTTATCTTCTAGTTTATTTCTTTAAACTATAATGATGTCCAATATGTTTTTGACTCAGATTTCATTGTTCTTTCATTTAGTCATAACTAATTTTCTTATTCTAGATGACGATGTAGCCTATGCTTGAACTTATGTGTTGATTGCCAATTAATTATTATGATGTTTTAATTCAGTTTCTTTATATTTTCTTGTGTTTAATGCTTATGGTTTGTTGCCCACAAATTAGATGATTCCATATTTAGAATCTATCACTCGAGAGAGTGGATTCTGAATAGGATTTAGAAAATATAACCTAGGAATTTTATAAAGTTCGGGAGGCCTATAATTCCTTTGAATTCGTTAACAATGAATCACATAGCGTAATAAATTATTAATTACTAGATTTTTATAGGGATATTGAAGTCAGTAATTAATAATATTTTCACTCGGCACTCGGGAGAGAGAGTAGAATAATTTATGATTCTTGGCTTATAAACTAAGAAATTGAGTAATAATTGATTAGCATATCAAATACATAGGAGATAAATAGGTGAAATCAGACTCTAGAATTCATCTCATCATGATATTTCTTAATTAAAACGTTTTGACCTTTCACTTTTTAGTTTATAATTTTAAATTAGTTTTAATTTAAAGTGCTTTCTAAATAAAGTTAAGTTTAGTAATCATAGTATTTAGTGTAAATTCGATTTCACTCCATGTGAGTTCGACACACTTAATTATCTTTTACTAAAACTTGACACCGTATACTTACGGTACGATAATCTCGTAACAGATGCGCCTCCACGGGTGCCCCGACACAGAGGAATGTCATGGTAGCTTGAGAAATCCGAGTTTCAAAGGAAAAAACCCCCCAAAACCTCATATATAAGCACAAATATGTCATAAACCCTATTAGAAAGACTCATAACATATTTTTGGAGCCTCAAAGCATTAGAAAAACACATAGAGCAAGGCAAGAACGAGTACATCAACCGATGTTGGAGATTGAAGTGGAAGACTGCAAACGAGAGTTCTTTCTTCCGTTCATTCTCTAGATTATTCTTTATGCATTCTTGTTTTGTAATAACAATTAGCTTGGATTTATTGAGCATTATGAGTAGTTAAATCATTAATTTAGAATTGCAATGGATCCCAAGCACATGTATAATTAATTGATTTGTATCTTTTTATTCTTTTGGGTGTGTTCTTTGATTATTTATTATTCTCTGTTAATATATGTTTTATTGGCTAGCCAACAATAGAATAGTCGTGGTAAATCATAAGGAACTCGACAAAGGAAATTTGGGTTAGTCTTGGGAATAATAATGCATGATCTAATTATGTGAATAGATTTCCTTGCAGGATAAACATAAACCTGCAGGGCATGCTTAGCTAATATTAGAACTTGATCTTAATAGATTTAGTTTAAGTTAATTAATATAGACATATAATTAATTGACTTAATTAGAATATTTCTATCTGACCATCGAAAGAGGCTTGTAGAGAGTTTAGAGTTCTAGGTTAATAATCCGTAACAACAACCAAATTGAATGAAAAGTACATGAACCCATTGTTTGAGTGCTTAGATGAAGTTACAACCATAAGTTCTTCTATCATATAATGTCTTCTCCCAAAAGTTATTTATTTGTTATTTAGTTATTTTTCAGTTAATTTTTAATCTCTCTCTCAACTATTTATTTAAGTATTAGTTAAGTAGGTTAATTTTTGTATTAATAAGAGGACTAATAAGTCCCTGTGGGTACGATATCTGACTTTTATCATTATATTACTTGAGCGATATAAGTGGTAGTAAAATTACGATCATGGTTTGATAACGTTATTGTGTTTGTTTGGAAGGTATTAGAAGGTAAAGTTAGTAAAAAAAATAATATCAAAATGATGAAACACTACGATTTAGAGTGTTATGAATAGTATGATCAAATGAGTTTTGCAAACCATCGAATCATCTTCAATAACTATACTTTCTCTTTACACTTCATCCCAAATACAATTCTTTATTTTACCATACCTTACCATATATTCTCAAATCTCAATTCTCAACTCATTAAAGGCCATATATAGAACAGTCTCAAATGACACTGATATAAAATTTTGAATTTTTTAATTTAATTTTCAATTTTAATTTTATCTAGAGTGTATTTTTAGTGTCAATTTGGTGTAACCGAATAAAGCGGTAATCTCATTTGATATCCACCATCAATTCCATCCTCCATCCTAATAGGTATTGTATATATTAATAAGAAAATTACTTCTTCCCCTCCCTGGCCCAAGCCCCCCTCCCAAATTCTCTCTCTCCCATATTAAATGACAATAACAGCCCACTTCTTTAAATAATTTATTTTTTTATGTAATTATTTTATTTTCTTATTTTACTTTATAATTTAATTATTGATTTTATTTTTTGATTTAATTCTTTTATTTTTATCTCATTTTTTTATATTTATATTTATATATTTTTTTCTCTCTTTACTTATTTAATAGTATTTATATATTTATTCTCTTTTATTTGTTTAATAATCTTTTATATTTTTATATTTATTGTTATTTATTTTGCGTTTATTTGTTTATTTAATTTCTTTTGATTATTTATTAATTTATTTAACTCTACTTATGTATAATAGAAAATGATATCTTTTATGTTAGTAATATTTTTTTTTCAAAAAAGAGTACATGTAATAATACACAAAAAAAGAAATATATGAAAATATATAAAAACATAAATTTATATCACCAAGTGCGCCATGAAAAGACTTTGGAGGCAACATAAATTAGAATTTATGTTTTTATATATTTTCATATATTTCTTTTGTGTTATTACATGTACTCTTCTCTAAAAAGTTATTAATAATATAAAAGAGAACAATTTCTATTATATATAAATAGTGTTAAATAAATTAGTAATAATCAAAAGAAAATTAAATAAATAAAGAAACACAAAATAAATAACAATAAATATAAAAATATAAAAGATTTATTATAAAATAAAATAAATATATAAAGACTATTAAAAAGTAAAAGAGAAAAAAAAAATATAAATTTAAAAAATGAGATAAAAAATAGAAGAATTAAATCAAAAAATAAAAAAAATAAATAAATTATAATTAAAATAAGAAAATAAAATAAATAAATCAAAAAGTGAAAAGCATATGGATATTATTGTCATTTGAATGAGGAGAGTGAATTGGGAGAGGGGGTGTGTGTGTCAGATGAGAGGGGGGGAAGCACGTCTCTTTTAATAACCGTGCACCTCCGCATACCCTATAAATCTTAACAAAACCCTAGCTCCCATTAGCGTCTCTATATAAGTATCAGCTAACGATCCCCAGTTATGTCCACTGTTCTCATTTCGCTTACATACGGTTAAGCTTGTTAGGGTTTTATAATTAAGCCGTGAATCAAAGGAAGCCGTGGCTGACTGTAAATTTCTGTTTCGTTTTTTTGTTTTTATTTTATTTTAAATAAGTTAATTTCGAAAAGTGATTTGAGTTGAGGGGACGGTGACGATTGCACAGTGAAAGGTCTCGTTCGTCGTAATTGGCTAAGAAATTAGCCTTGCCGACCATCCTATTATATCACTACCCATATTCTGAGTCCCTCATAATTTCTTCATAAGTTTTTTAATTGTTGCAAATCTTAAAATTAGGTTTTTTTTTGGGTCATAAAGTTATTTTACATTTTGTGGGTTGCTTACTGCACCGGCCGATGATTATAAATTAACTATAGACAAGCATATGTCTGAATCAATCCATGTCGATACAACTAATCTTCTCTATGAGGCTCTCTCTCTTTGTTTACATTTTTTTTTACCTTTCTGTTTGGTTGATGAGAAAATGAAAGAAAACAAATTAGGTCACAAGTTTTACGTGTATTATTTTGTTTTATTCGACATTGAATTATTTCACAAAATACAAGTACTGTACTGCCTTGTTTCTGAGGCATTAATTTTGTAGTTTTAGTACTATTTTGTTTTTTATTTTGTATATAGTGAAAATTTAAATGAAGGGTCAGTGATGATTTAAAGCATAGTTCAGATGATAATACGTGATTATTAAACCGCAAGTCTTTCGCTCCTATCTGATGACCCTTTTTTTTTTTTTTTTTTTTTTTTAACTCTAAATTCTTAAAAAAGTATTTTTATTTGGTTTTGTTTAATTCTGGCGGCCATCCGTTGATGAAACACCATTCTGTATGCTTTTACAAACTGTCCAAATTTACCAATCTGACTTTGATATTGATTCCTGCATATATGAGATATTTCTTCTTTGGGGGATTTTGTCAAACATGCGGCAGTATTGATATAGAACTTGGATTCAGCTACAGTTTAAACGCCTCTTCTATATCATATATGGTCTAATGTTGCAGGAAAAATAATTTGAAATTTTATGAACCAAACTCATGTGCAGCCATTTGAAAACACAATCAAACAAAAAGATGATACGATGATGATGGTGGTGGGAGTCAAAATGTGAAGAAGAAGACTTGAAGAGGCGCTTAGATGCATGAGTCTTCTGAAATCAGGGAATAAATCTTGGGCATTAAGGATATGTTTGGTTGAAAATTGCCAGGCTAGTTTATAAGTTATCAAGTTAGTTTCAACAAATAATCATTTTATGAATGGTCCATCAAACGGGTAATAATGATTTAAAATTACATGTTTAAGTAGATATTTTAAGGGTATTATAAGTCCTAGTTGTCAGTTTACATCCAATACCTTTCATTTTGTCTGAAAGATTATGATGGCTTATTCAGATTCAGAGCAGGAATTAATCATGGCATTGAAAGATTATTGTATCAGACTTCATATCATTTTTACCATTGGAGATAATCAAATAACTTTTCAACATAACACATGGAATCTTATTCCACATGATGGCAATAAAAAACTTGTTGAAAACAAATGGATTTTCATAATAAAAGAAACCCTGAAGGTTTTGTGCTCAAATACAAAAAACTCGGTTGGTAGCCAAAAGGGTTTCGTGTAGACTATTTTGATACTTCTTTATAGTCTCAACAGGCCCCTAAAGCCTGGTATGAAAAACTTAAATCCATATTTGATTCAATGGTCATTTACCAACTCCAGAGCTGACAGCTCCATATTCCTGAAAATGACCAAGGTTCCATTATGATTGTTCTTGTCTATGTTGATGATATCCTTATCCTGCCAATGAATCCTTTATTCATCTTCTTACACTACATTTGCTCTCAAAGACCTTGGTAAACTTGGCTGATGATCTATATCTAGTACTGAGTCTGAGTACAGGGCATTTGCTTCAGCTTGTGCAGAACTCACTTGGCTGCAGTCTTTATATTCTCTCCTTTGATTCATTTTCCAGATTCCGCAGCAAAACTCAATGTGATTCCCAAACAACCTTAAGTTTGAGGAGGGGGGGGATGATATGATATAAGGAATGTGCACGTGTTGTGTGTGCTGTTACTAGACGATGATCATTCTTAGTTAAAGATGTGCACGTATGCTATGTTTATGCTTAAGAATGATGTTGAAGTTTGTTATAGGTGTTATGTATACTGCCACCTCAGCATTTAGCTACTACTCTGCAACTATAAGTTAGCCTTGATTGTGACTTCAGATATAACTATAAATACAAGTGTATCTCATCATTTTTCATTAATGAAAATATAAGTAAAAGTTTCAATTTTGTCATAATTTTCTCAGTAATTTCTCAGTTACCAAACACTCCAAACAACAAAATCTATATACTTGATAAACTATCGACTTTGCAAATCATGATTCGTTCATGGGAATTTCCATTTATATATATATATATAACTTCCGTGAATGAATTACAACATCGATATGATGTTTTGAAACCTCTCAGATAAAAACAAATTTTGATATGATATTAATATTAATTGTTAGTTGATATGTAATTAATATTGATCCTTTTGTAATATCTATATAAAGGAAATTTGTAATTCATATTAAAATTAAGAAAAACAATATATTTTTCTTGTTGTTTCGTTATTTAAAGAAAGACTTTGTGTTATCTATGTACTATTATTGGTAAAAGAAATAAAAGCTTTAATAATTATATTTTACTTTGATAAGACATTTGTTCCATATTTCCTCTTCATAGATAAGAAAAGCTAAGATGTTATTTGTCTCTTATATGAGAAGATATCACACATTAAAAAATAATCATGAGATAATGTTATCATGTGAGATTGTTTTCAAATTTTAGTTGATAATAATTGAAGGAGAAATTATACATTTTTGAGATCTGCCCATGATTAGCACCTCCAAGGGATCCTAATAATTTAGACTTGGGTAAGTTGAAAAAACATACAACCTTAACAAAAACGACTTTCTAATTCCTACATTATGCTATTTCTTTATTTAAAGAAAGATTTTTATATCATCTTTATATTCATGTTGTTAAAAAAGAAATAAAAACTTTGATATAATTATATATGGAATAAAAGGGTCGAGCCGGTGTTGTCATCGAGTGTGGTGGTTTAATTGAAGGGAAGAATTATTTGGTTTTGTAACAGACGAAATCATATATGTTGACATATTTCTGAAATTTATTTTTTTAATAATAATAAACAAAAGTGTGTCATCTTAATTAAAAGTCATTGTTATTTTGAAAATTGGAACTGTTGACTAAATTTATAAATTTAATCGTTTAATATATGTTGAAGGCTTGAGAGAAAAGGGGAGGGCCGCAAAGTTGAGAAACAAAGTTAGTTATTACGGTTATGGTTTTTTTTTGCCAGCTTGGCCTCCCAACCATTCATTCACAAATTATTTACTTTTTTGTCAGCTGAAAGAAATTTCAACCTTTTGATAATTATAGATTCTCATTTAGAGAGAAAAATGCCTCTCTGTCTCCTATTTTGTCTCGATTAACAACACAAGGACAAGCAGAGAAGGATAAAGGGTATTTTAATTTACAAGCTTTGTGGGTCCATTTCTTCGTTGGTTTAATTGTTGAACAAAGAAGAAATTTAAGGGACAGATTCACTTTTCAATGGTTCGAGCATTGGAACGTTGGCATAGCATTCAGAAATTGAGATCTTTAAGCTTGAAAAAGATGTTCGGGACACGAAAAAGACAAGTGCACAGTGTGATTCTTGATGAATCAAATGATGGAGGGAATGTTGATGATGATATGGCGTTACCTGACTTATCGTTGGAGGATCAGAGGTTAAGCTTTGCATTGTCTCGGGAAAGAGGTCCTATTTCGCGTAGAATGGAGTCTGTTGATGGTCCTCCGCCACAAAGTCTTCGCGAAAGGCATGATGTTCCTCCTCCTCCTCTGCCTCTTCCAAGTCCTCGAGACAGGCAACCCTCAGGTTCAATTCATTATATCAGAAATCATTCTACAGATCAGTCAAAAACACGAACACGAATACATTCTAAGACGATTTTCTATTTGTGCTTTTATTGCAGATGTTGAAATGATGAAGGACAAGTTTGCAAAGCTGCTACTGGGTGAAGATATGTCAGGTGGTGGAAAGGGTGTTTCTTCCGCTTTGGCTTTGTCAAATGCCATTACAAACCTTGCTGGTATTTGAAATGATAAAAATGCTCTGCTGTCATTAATATGGAAGCATTTGCTCTTATAAACTGTGTATGCTGAAAAATCCTGACTCATGTTCTTCAACTGTCTTCTGTTCGAATACAAACGCAGCGTCTATTTTCGGAGAACAAAGGAAATTAGAGCCGATGCCCCCAGAGAGAAAAGCAAGATGGAGAAAAGAGATTAGTTGGCTTCTATCCGTAAGTGATTACATTGTTGAATTTGTTCCTTCACAGCAGAAATCCAAGGATGGTACAAGTATGGAGGTAATACAATCTCTCTTCTCATTCTAAGCACATTTGTACTAAACATATTTTCTGAATCTCACCTTGTCCTAATTTGACAGATTATGGTGACGAAGCAAAGAAATGATCTATGCATGGATATACCTGCACTTCGCAAACTTGATGCCATGCTTATTGTAAGTATCTGCATTATTTACAGTAGATAGAGAGAGTTAATGTTCTGCATGAACTTTTTTTTCACAGAGTCTTACCTCTGGTCACATTAAAATGAATAGGAATGCCTAGATGATTTCGGATATGAAAATGAATTCTGGTATCCGTCTAAGAAAGACAATGACTCAGACAAAACACCCACAAGGCACGAGGACAAGTGGTGGATTCCTACTGTTAAGGTTCCCCAAAATGGGGGGCTATCAGAAGAGGCAAGAAGAAGGATACAAGCTCAGAAGGATTCTGTAAATCAAGTTCTGAAAGCAGCCATGGCCATAAATGCTCAAGTACTATCCGAAATGGAGATTCCTGAAAGCTACATTGAATCACTCCCAAAGGTAATATATACACACAAATAAAACTTTCTCATTTTAAGAAGATTCTTTACATTTGACTTTTCATTTCTAATATGTTTTGGTAGAATGGGAGAGCCAGCCTCGGTGATTTAATTTACAAGAGCATAACCGTAGACCACTTTGACCCTGAACAATTCCTAGCGACCATGGACTTGTCAAATGAGCACTCAGTGCTTGATCTGAAGAACAGAATCGAAGCCTCTATCGTGATTTGGAAGAGGAAGATGAACTATAAAGATGGAAAATCATCCTGGGGAGCAATGAGCTTGGAGAAGAGAGAACTGTTTGAGGAGAGAGCAGAAACCATCCTGCTCCTAATCAAACAGCAGTTCCCAGGAATTTCACAATCTACTCTTGACATCAGTAAGATCCAATACAACGGGGTACGTATTCGGAACAACATTCATTTTATTTTTCTACAATTCTCAAATGACTTTACAAGTTTAAAGAGACTTAGAATATGTTGTTGTGCAATTACACAGGACGTTGGACATGCTATCCTGGAGAGCTATTCCAGGATAATAGAAAGTTTGGCTCACACAGTAATGTCTAGGATTGATGATGTCCTTTTCGCAGACTCCCAAGCTCAGAAGGCAGAACCTGTCCAAGTCTCTCCAAAATTTGAAGGCGAAGACATGCCAGATACACCAAATTCAATGACGCTCTCAGATTTTTGGGTTGGGAAGTGGAACCGGAAAAAACTGATAAGAAGGAGAATCTCTGGACAGATAACAAATTAAAAAGGGAATATGAAACTCCAACTGTCAGGTCGAAGGTTCTGCAATCGCACCCAACAAAGAAGTTCTCCTATCTAGAGAAGCTTGAAAACTTGAGTGGCCTAAGGAGTCCAACAGCTCGTCATTGACATAAAAAAATTCCAATAAGAAAGAAACAAGATGAAAGACTTAACAGATGAACTAAGAGAAGGCTGATTGTCAGAAAGTTTGTCAAAAAGTGTACATATCAACTTTATTGTTTGTTGCCTCAAAAAAAAAAAAAAAAAAAAAAAACTTTATCGTTTGTAGGATTCTTTCGGGTAAGTTACTAGTAGTTTTCTCTATAGTTCTTCCTTCCACTTTTGTATGTAAATCATTGGATGTACAGATCTCTTGGAATGTAATCAAAATCTCTTGCTTTGTTCATTTTTTTTAACTACTCTAAGATGGTGTTTGGTTGGAAGCAAAGTCGAAGACACCTCCATTTTTTTTTAATTATATAGCCCCAAATAACTAATGGCAATACCCCGATTTTTTTATCATAACATTATGGTATGGTCATGTGCTTTAAAATATAAAAATGACATTGAGCCTCAAAGATATCAGAATTGACCCTGATCGAAGAAATGAGAGGAGGATGAAACTTAATTTCATTATTTGTTTTGTACGTGAAATTTTTGTGGGAAGGAAATTACATAATTTCTTTTATATAAATTTACCCTTTTGCATTAAACCATCCGTACTATTATTAAATTTATATAAAAATAATAAAACTATAAATTAATTAATGTAAAAAATAAAATAATAAATAAATAAATTATTTTAAATTGCAATTAAAATTTATTTATTCAATGTTATTTAATAATTAATTTAATTAAAAAAATTAAATTATTAATGAATATAAATAATTTTGCAGGCATTATAAAAAAAATTACCACGATAACATTTATATTATTGTGATTAAAATCTCATAATAAATTGACAATTAATGATAAATTTTAGCAATTTTATTATATCAAGAAAATTAAAACATAAAAGAGTTAGACTTCATAAACTATATGAATATACATGGTTTATAGTTAATTTCATTTCTTATTAAGCTAATAAACTAAATAGAATTTATTTTATTTTATTATTCATAATATAATAAATAAATAGTTTTTTTTAAAAAATATTACAAAAGAAGAAAAAGACATATTTAAAACAATAATAATAATAATTGTAAAAGAAATTATTAATATAAGTAGAATTTTTTAAGAAAAAAATTTATTATAAACACTAACAAAACAAATATAAAAAAAAAATGAAAGATTTGTTTTCTTTTGTAGAGGAGTTTGAATTGGGTTAAATTTAGGTTTGGTTCAGCTTTCTTAGTATAGTAGTTATTAGCACAGGTTCGACTCCCGGTTGGATGGAACCTTTTACATTTTAACTATTTTTAAATTCAATATCCCACAAACGACACTTGTATTTTGTTTTTACCTTTGAAATTCATAAAATCAACGGGTTCAGGGGCTCTAGTACTGGATTTTGCTAAGATTAATAATAATAATAATAATAATAATAATAATAATAATAAATTTGATCAAACGGCCCGGATGTGATGATAGCGGACTCTAATACAAAATAGTTCTGAAAAAGGTTGAGCCTAATCTAGTTTTTCAACAAACTTTTTTACGCATTTGTTGGCATCAAGCCTTGCCCATGGCTTCCCTAGCTTAGCTTCCCTTTACCACCCCCAATGCATCAAACTCACAGCACCTGCACTCAAATTCCTACAGCTATTCTCCTCTCCTTTTGAATTCTCATCCATTTCTCAGTCTTTCCTGTATGCAAGAGCTTTTGGTGAGGAATATAAATTCCACAATTTTAGATAAATTCAAAATTTCTTCGCCATTTGTATAATCAAATAATGGAAATGGGAAAGAAATTGGTATTCCTTTCCTCTCTTGTTTCATTTCAATCAAGAGAACATGGCCTAACAACATGCTATTTGATTTCTTATTCTACCCTGAGCAACTTTTTTCCTTCGACCAACAATACTCCTAGTGAGCTCTCACTAGTAAGACTGCTTGTAGCTTTATGATTTATCCCCATGAAACGGTGTGTGTAAATATGATACATTCATCCTCATTTTATAAAATGAAGAAAATACCAAAAAAAATCACTGAATTTTATAAAAATAAATAACTGTCACAACTTTCATTTTTCATCTGCTAAATAAACATATCAAGTTTTGGTGGAAAGTCAATGCAACACCAAAATCAAAATACTGGAATTGTCTTAATATAAACTTTTATTTATGCATTTTCTACGCACTCACATTTGCAATGCAGAGGGTCACTTAAAAACCAAGATTCCTTAGAGCATGAATTCTTGTCTGAATGATCTTTAGCCCAATTGGGTTACAGCAGCATGTATAGCATCTGCAAGATGAGGGACAGTCTTTGAACTAAGACCTGCCATGCTAATCCTCCTGCAAATACGGTCAAGAAAAGCCAAGAAGGTCAAGAATTGAAGTCTACATTTCCTAGATTTATAAACTTGAAACCTTTGGTTCTTCAAAATACATATTCATTGTGTAAATCTTCTGTAAAAGCTAGAATCCTCACCATGTGCTTTCATAAGTTTAAAGAACTAAACAGAGTAAAATGAAGACCAGAGTCAAAGAAATGAAATAAATGGATCAGACGGGCATGTGGGAATTTAGATAGGATAATTGCAGGATACAATTAATGAAGAATAAGTGCTTGCATACTGCGTGGAGGTACTATCAGAACGGGATTTTTTCCCAGCTTCACAGTGGCAGAGTGAAGTTGTCCTCAAAAGGAAACTTCTTGCTAAAGCAGCCGATGGCACAAGAACTCTTCATGGTCAAAGGAGAAAAAAAATACTATTTTTTGGGGTACTGATATGAAACTTTTTCAGCGTGCAAACCCGACCCGACCCACGGGGCAACCTGCAAGGGTTAGGTGTGGGTTGAGTAGGGGTTTGCATGTTGGGGTTGGGTTGGAATTTTTTTAACCCGACCCAACCCACAAACCCACATATATTTATTAAATATTTTCTTTCATTTTTTAAGATATCCAACCCTAACAATAACACTAAACAAGAAACAAAACAAAACAAAACTCTATCCTCTTGGTCAAGCTCCATATATTATTTTTTTATTGTTGTGATTAACTATTTATGAATTGTGTATTCATAATTTAATTATGTATTTGTAATTTAATTATGTATTTAGATTATGAACTTAGTGAAAATGATTATTTGTGATGTTTTAACATTAATCCTACTTTATTAATTTGTTATGCTGCTGTCTTTTTAGCATTCAAGTAAATCTATTTATAAATTATTTTACTATTTAATTTGAAATTAGGCCAAAAGCCCAACCCCATAACCTAACCCGACCCAACCTGCAAATATGTGGGTTGGGTTAGTTGGGTGGGTTGAGTCTCAACCCGACCCATGCACCCCCCCTATGCACAAGTGGATAAACTAAAAGAAAAACAGATGTACCAGAAAATATAATTTTCTGGAAGCAAAATTTCTATCCAGGAAATAATTCCCAAGCAATAAACAAAACCTAACAGAAGGAATGAGATACAATGCTCCTCCTTATCTCTGTCCTTTAGTTTGAACAACACAGGCCTTCTTCAGCACTAATCATTGGGGAAAGAGAGATCTTCTTACCCATCAGATGTCAAATAAATGTGGTACTCCTTGGTCAAGAAGGCAACTTGTTCACTGTTCAGCCCTGTGAATGTAAACATTCCTATTTGCTTGATGATGTGACTCCAGTCACCCGGAGTGCCTGCCAAACATTAAAGGGAAATGCATTTAAATTTTAAAGATTGAATGTACTAGCGCATATATATATATATGTTGAAATCAAATTGTAACCACAGATACTATTCAAATAAGATCAAAGTGAAAGAATTGGGCTGCTGATGTCCTGCTGTGTCAATATATTACCTTCAGAAGCACAGATTTATACACGGTAAAAGCAGGGGGCTAGAAGAAGGTGAAGATAAATCAAAATATTTAAAGGAAAATTAATTTTAATGCCAATTTTAGTACATTGAAAGGGATTAAAAAAATGAATGGTGTGCTTCAGTGTACATTGTAATGTATTGTATTATGGTGTATTAAATCAACACAGTATCATATGGACTGTATTTTATTTTTAAATTACAATTACTAAGGTTAATTAATAAAAATAAAATCATTACTAGCCGCCGCCACTAGCAACGCAACCGCTGCTTGTAATCATCAAGGATTTATTTATCAATAAAACTAAACTCAACTAATTAAAATAATATTTTAAAGGAAGGATGTCCTAATGCAAGATGCTTCCCACACCGTGGGCTCTGAGGAGGATTCAATATGTACGCAGTTTTACCTTATATTTTTTTTTCCCAAGAGACTATTTCGCAACTCAAACCTGTGACTTCCAAATCATAATGGAGTAACCTTACTGTTACACCAAGGCTCATCCTCAAAACTATAGTTTAATCCAAATAAATTATAACAAAATGTAACTAGACCCGCTTAAATCCAGGGAAAGAGGTTTTTGATTATGCGATGTGAATTAGTCAAAAATAATTAGACCAGCCTAATCAGCCAAGTTATGTGACAAACATAGTTCAAAATTATTAATGCATTGCACACCAATCTAATGTTGACAGACAAACACTGCACAATGTTTAATGCAGTGCAAACTAGGAGTGGCGAAACGAATCAACAAATCGAATCGAAATGTGATGGATTCGTATTCGATTCGTTTATTAAACAAATCCTAATATTAGGATTCGCATTCGATTCGTTTATTAAACGAATCGAATACGAATATTCGTTCAGTCATGATATTATTTAATATCATAATTTACCATAGTTGATTTACATTAATTCTTCATAAATATATACATATAAAATATGTAATTAATATATTTATTAGAAATACCTCACTAAATATCGAAAATATTATTTTTTTTCTATGGTACTTAGCTATAATTTCTCGAATCTTAATTGAAAAATAACAATAACTAGTAAAAGAAAATAATAAAACAAATTCTAAACGAATCTATGAGCTTAAATTCGTATTCAATTCGTTTAATAAACGAATCAAATCGAATTGACCCATTTATTAAACGAATCCATTTTTTCAAACCCGTATTCGCTTTAAAGCGAATCGAATCGAACGAATAAACGAATCCTAACCCAAATTGCCACCTCTAGTGCAGACCGCTTATAAGCATGCATCAAATAATTGTGTATGGCAGACCAACTACATAAATAAGAATGGCGCTATTTGCACACTAAAATATAATTTGAATAACTTTGCAATAAGTTTGAAAAATTAATTTTTATTATTAACACTTTTAAATGCCAAAATAGTCCTCATTTATTTGTTTCCTCTTTACACCCATTCACACACTAGTCTGACTCATCATGTATTGGCTTTTCTCTTTTTTTTTTTCTTTGTTTGTTTTACTATTTTTTCTTCATTCTTCTCATCTGATTTGTCGAATCTGCTGATAGTGTTCATGAAATATATGTTGCAGGCTTCAATGTCTGTATTATTTATGTTTTCTTTAAGACAATTGCCATGAATCGTGATTCGTGAATGCATATGGGTTGGTTAAAAGTGAAGAACAAAAGCAAGTTTCAATGCTGATGCCATTTTTCCATAGATTTTCTTATATTTGAATGGGCCATTCATTGTCTTTAATTATAAGACTAGTTATGGTTCTTCTCAACTAAGCTAATTTCATTTCTTCATGATTTATAAGTCAGTTTCAATTACACAACATAATAGAGAATGTGTATTGATGTCTCTCCAATCAACTCTGTAAACTAGAAAAAGTTGGGAAGTGTATAGCGCATAGCTAGTTCCTTGATCATGCCACTAAGCTTTATGTAATCAGTCCCAAATAATATTTCTAAAAAAACAATAATTTGGTTTTTCATGGGTGACATTTGTTAAAAATAATTATTTTTTCAAAAAAAAAATTAGATTTTAAGGTTCAAATCACGAAAACGAGTAAGGCTGCGTACATTGAATCCTTCCCAAAGCCCGAAAATCTCGTGCGTTGGCCATGGCCATTCTTTATGATTAGATTTTGAGGTTAAATTAAAACTAATAATTTTTTAGGTTGAAGAGGATAATAATTGGGTTTAAGACAGGATAATTGTACCTTGTGATAAGAAATAATTATTTCATTAAATTATAATAAATTGTCCTTAATAGTAAATTATATTAGGGTTGTTTTAGTAATATAAAATTTTATTAAATATGGCTGTTCATAGTATATTTTATAGTGCAAATAGCATCACCCTTTAAACAATCATGCACGACATAATTTTGTTAGGCTAGCCGAATTTCAAAATTTAATCACCCACGTTGCATAATTGAGACTACCTCTCTCCCTAGGTTTGAACAGGTTTGGTTAGAAATTGAACAGGTTTTCTTAGGTTTGAACAGGTTTGCTATTTTATAGTGCAAATAGCATCACCCTTTGAACAGGTTTTCTTTATTATTTAAATTGAATAATAATTTTAATTAGTTTAATTTATTTTTAATTAATAAATAAATTTTCAATGATTCCGACCGACAACTCCATTGCCAATTATATTTGTACTATTGCATAGTTGTTAACCACGTTGATAAGGTAGCTCGACACCAATACTTTGCCAAAAATGATTAATTATTATCTTTAAAAATAATCAATATATTTATTTATTAGTTATAATTTATTTTTAATAGATTTATTTATGATAGAAATTATATATGATGTTGACTCTTTGGAGGATGACACTTCGAACCCACATTTCATGCTATCAGTCACTAATATAGTCTATTTAGATATTAACGGTCATTTTATTTTATAAACCTATTTCATTTTGTTTACTTTTGATGGATGTTTTTATGTATTAGTTGAAATGGATTTATTGTAGATGATTTATTTTGATGCTTTTAGTTTTTTCGTGTTCGGATTGATACTATCGCCTCGACTGCCTCAAGGTTGCCCGCCTCGCCTCACGTGGGGATCGCATCGCACCGCATACCGAGTTTTCTAACCTTGCAATCCATACTATACCAAACGTGTTACTGTGTTAAATTTAACACATCCTAATAAATACATACAGTACAATATAGTGCACCCTAAGGTTTATAGAAGTCAGGGAAACAAGTCTTATTGACGCTAAAGGGTAATATAACCCAAAACAAAATATGACAAATATTAGGAGGTGCTGCATGGTTTTTAATAATTATGTTTAAGACAAGCACCAGACCACAAATAGTTAAATTTAAGGCTTTGCTGACTTGAGACTTATTATAGACATTGATTAAACCAAATCTACTAGCCTCATTTTGGATGCCAGGGGAAAATCGAGTATAATCCAAAATAATATAAGAAAGGATAAATTGGGATTGGTATAAAACCTCTAGCAGACAAAGCATCAAACAGTTGCTGACGCATGTTTATTATCCGGTCAGCCATTGCTTTCAGTTCAAGAGTCCACTCATTATACATATTGCTGCAAGAAAGGATGGGAACTCCAATTAAAGATATAGCACAAAAATATCAGTGCATCTAAAAATGGTAATTTTCATACTCCCAAAGTGAAATTGAAATAGAGAGATCCAATAAAATCAAACTAAATAACTGATAGCCTTGCAACAATGTACATCAGTAAGTTCTAAATACAAGTTTGCGCAGTCAAAGTCTAAGTTATTTACCTGTCCTTGAGAATTGTAGCCACAATTGATGCACCGTGAATAGGTGGATTAGAATACATCGGCCTAATCACAAGTTTCAACTGGCTTTCAACCCTGCTTGCCACATCATCTGTCTTGCAGACCTGTAAAATACTATTATTAACAACTTGCAACCAGAAAGAAACCATGATCCGGTCAACACTCAGTTTCTATAAAAAATAAAAAAAAACAATAAATTAGTATTGTTATTTACATTTTGGACATTTTCTATAACCACTCCACCAGCTTAGCATATGTAATAATCAGATCCTAGGAGGTTGCAATATCAGCACCACTCTCCCCTAAGTGTGGGGAAGATGGCCCATTTAGTGTAAACAAAAAACTGATATGCCTAAGTTTTGCTTCAATATGAGTTGCTGGCCGCCTATTCTAGACATGAGGCAAGTCACATTATAAAAACCTCAAGGGAGATTTTTTAATCCATGAAAAATCTGCAAATGTACGTGATGATTATTCTTTCTTTTAGGACATTAGTCTAATTCTATCAAACGTTCAATGTACAATAATTCATAGTAAAAACAATTACTTGTATGTAGAAGCTTAGTGGCTTACAATGCTGAGGGCACCAACACGTTCCCCATAGAGTCCCATATTTTTTGCATAACTCTGAGCTACCAGGCATTCACCACCATCTGCAACAAACATTCGAACAGATTTTGCATCTGCATCTAAGCTACCACTTGCAAAACCCTGGAATGTCAAAAATCATCTATCAGTCACTGTGGTATAATCTAGCAGACAATCAATTGCTGATACATATTCAATATTCTAAACTGTTCTGAGTTTCGCCTCAAATTTATCCACCATATGCCATGTGCCAGGTACCTGATAAGCGCTGTCAAAGAAAGGTAACAATCCTTTTGATCTCATCAGCTGTCTGATCTGCTCCCACTGCTCAAGCGTCGGGTCAACACCGGTTGGGTTATGAGCACATGCATGAAGAAGTACTATAGCTCCTGATGGTGCAGCACCAAGATCCTCCAGCAAGCCTGATAACCACAATGGACATAAATTTGTGTGTGTATTTTTATACAGGGGTTATTTTGCTCATAGAAGAACCAAAGACTGAAGACAACTATAAAGCTCACAAGCAATGTTAAAATTTGGTATAATACAACATAATTATTTAGGTAAATAAAGGCACATTCTCCTGTAACTGTCCATAAGAAAGCCGGACCCGAAAGGAAACAAGTGTCCAACGTGTGCCAAACCAAACTCTTTTAGTACAAGTCTGTAAGAGACATAGCCCATAGAACACCACACTTACTCACAATCACAATCAGAATTTTCTGGTACTACTAATCAACAAATAAGTAACCAAACAGGAAAATATGGGGGACCATAAAACAAAGAGAACTCCTGTGATCAGCATTTAAAGTTGAAAGTATATTGAAGAAGGTAGTTTTTGCTGGTAAGCAGAGATAATAAATTAAAAAGACTCATCAAAATCATTGACCTATAATTTTTAACCAATAATCCAATATAAGCTATAGGATAAACAATACAACAAAGTATCACTTGTACTGAGAAAAAGTAAAGGATGAAAAAAATTGTCAAAAAGAGGGACGATTTATTGATATAGAGCTCACCTTGGAAGTTTAGCCCAC
This sequence comes from Zanthoxylum bungeanum, assembly GCA_019454045.1. Taxonomy (NCBI): domain Eukaryota; kingdom Viridiplantae; phylum Streptophyta; class Magnoliopsida; order Sapindales; family Rutaceae; genus Zanthoxylum; species Zanthoxylum bungeanum. The sequence goes on from SKCR01037531.1 coordinate 154,946, forward strand.
GTGTTGCTGGATCATAGTAACGGTAAGTCTTCACAGACAATCCTGCCAAAGTGAAAATTTTTGGATGATTTCCCCATGTTGGCTGTGGAATATATATAGTGAGCTGGGAAACAAGGTGGACAAGTTAAATACCATCAGTGTCAATAATATTGCTTGCAAAAGCAAAAGAAAAAAAAAAGAAAGAAAAAGTGTAAAGCTCCTTACTTGGTGGTAATGCCTAGCCAGAAACTCCGCTCCAACCCTCAGAGAACCAGTTCCAGACAAGCACTGAACAGTTGTCACTCTGTTCTCTTTAATCGCAGGGCTGTGCAACATCAGCAAAATGTTGCATAAAGCAATTGATAAATGCATAATACGGCCAAATAAAATAAATACATATCTATACACTCACAAAAATATTATGTTCCTCACAAAAATATTACGTTCCTCTGTCTATTGACACATTCCCCAACTGTTATATCTATAAACAAAATATATTACAAAAACTTTTACCTGTCAGCACCCAATATGAGCCTTGCACTCAATTTATTAAAATCTGCAAGCCCAACAATAGGAAGATACTCTTTGACTCGTGACCTGTAAGACACATAACACAGCCATCAATGATAAATTGCATTAACATAAAATGAAAAACAGAAACAACAATTAAAATCTAGTAGCTTACTCGTCATTCACTAAGAGATGCTCCGCTTTTCTCACTACATTCAAAACCAGAGGTTTACCTTCCTGTCATACCAGCAATGGTGATATCAATCTACTACATATAGATCATTAAAAAAAACATAATTTGCAATTTGGCAATTACCTCAGTTCGGTAAGCACCAACACCCAAGTTCAGCTTGACAGGGCTAGTGTCCTTGTTGTAAGCAACAGTAACCTATCCGTCCATTCAAACATTACCATAACAACAGTTAGAAAACAAGCTAGATTAAAAAAACAATCGAAACTGGCACCATCTTGTTCTTATTTAACTGTTTGAATCATGTTCAGATAAATGATAATCAAACATAATTTGGGGTAGATTCTCAAATTATTTGAGAATCTACCACAATATCAAACATGCAATCTCCTTAGTAAATCAAAACCAAAGCAGCAAAATTAATACACACAACAATGAAACAGTTCATTTTGCTAATAAAATAGCAGATATATTGTCAGATCAAACACATTTGATATGATCCATAAAGTAAATAACGCGATCGCACTCAAAATTATACACGTGGCTTCATCACAAAGCATGAAAAAATCAATCGATCACAGTAACAAAGAGAGCAAACGGTAAATTTAAAAAAAAAAAGATGATTTTGATAAGGATGAACATCATACCCCTAGAATCGGATCTTCGGGAGCACGAACAATCTTTCCAAACACTGATTCGGAATCCATGAATCGTCGCAGCTAATGAGTGATTTGTAAATATTTGTTATGAGAGATTTGGTTTCGTTACTTTTTAATATTTAATGTTAGTGGTTTGGTTTGTTTAAGTTTAACAGGGGGCGGTTACAGTGGGCGCTGCCCATTTTACAATTAGTTTTGCGAGTATTGAGGTAGACAGACACACGTTACTTTTGACCCACCGTAAATCCAACCATTGACTATGCAATTGAACCGCATATCATAACCGAACCGATCAAATCCAATTTGATTAAGGTTGAGGCGATTTCCAACCGCTGATTTGAGTGTTTGGACCGGTTTAAATCATAATAATTACGGTTCTGGTTCGAACTGTAACAGTTACGGTTCCGGTTCGAAACGTAATCATTACGGTTCGAACCGTAACTGTTCGAAACCGTTAGTCGTTATGATTAATGGTTCAAATCGTAATCGTTAAGGCTAACGATTTCAACCGTGAATAACGATTTCAACTGTTAACCGCAACAATAATTATTTTTTTAATAATAATAAAAGTTTAAAATGTCTAATTTGTCTCTCTCAATAACTATATTTTGGGGCCATTTAGGAATAATAAAAAATCAGATTACACTATAAATAATTTTTTAACTCATTTTCAAAAACCACAAAATCATTTATTCTCTTCTCACTCTCTCAATTTCTCAATTTTCATATATTCAGTCAGTTTATTCTCTTATTATCTCAATCTCTTCATTATAATAGCAAGCTCATCACACAACACCAACATTCTTGAGGGTGGGGATACCACTCAATATACCACCGATAAAACGACTTCACATATTCAAGTGAGAAATCGAGATTCTAAAATGTTGATAAAATATTTCACTCTGGTCGTGAATGATGTCACTGGTGAGAAAAATGATGTCTGCAATTATTGTGGAAAAATTTACAAACATACCAGTGGGTATGGAACTATGATGGGTCATATAAGGAGTACTCATAAAGCTGAGTTTGTGATTGATACAACACAAATATAAATGACAAGATTTTCTGCTTCCGGTTCAGGTTCTTCTTCTTATACTAAATTATTTAAATATAATGATTCTCGATGGAAAGATAATCTAACTAAATTTATTGTCATGGAATATTTAGCTTTTACTTTTGGTGAAAAACGTCTTTTAATGATTTAATACATGAAAATTTGAATCATGCTACATGTAAACTTATTATGATGACACGTAAAAGAAAAATGATGGAATTATATGCAAAAGTTCAATATAATTTAAGGGAATAATTTTTTAAACTTAGAGACCGTGTTTCAATTTATAGTGATATATGGAGTGACCAGAGGCAGTTACATTCATACATGAGTATGACATGTCATTGGATTGATGATTCATAGTTTATTCAAAAAAGAATTATTGCATTTTGATTTTTTGATGATGCCACACTGCACATAATATTTATGTAATGATTAATAATATTTTACAGCAATATGAATTAGTGAAAAAAATTTAACTATTGGAGTTGATAATGGATTGGTTAATACCGCATCAATTAATGAACTTAAAGTTATTTGCCAACTAAATTTGTGAGGTAAATTTTTCCATGTTCGATGTGCATGTCATTTTTTGAATTTATGTGTACAATATGTTTTGAAATCTTTAAACTCCCATATTGCACCTATTAAAAATAATTAATTTAATTTGGTGGTATTCTAAAATTAAAAGAGAACTGTGTATTTTTTGTAAGTAAAATGGTGTTAATCCGAAAAAATTATACCGTGATATTCCAATTCCTTGGAATTCTACTTATTTTTTACTAAATAAAAGTTTTGAATATAAAGATTTATTATGCTCATTTGTTGTTCACCATCAATATGATATAGTTTTATATCTCAATCACTGAGAAGTTTATTAAATTTTTTTTTAGAGATTTTAAAAATTTTAATAATGCTACGAATATTTTAAGTGGTGTTTATTATCAAACTTCAAATATTTTTCTCCTTACAAAACTTGATATTGTTGAGGTATTAGTCAAACCTAATAATACCAACAAATTTGATGATGTTTTTGATGATCCTAACATTATTTTTTATGATCCTAACAACGAATTTGATGATCCTAACAATATTTTTGACGATACTTCAAATACAATTAAAAAATATGTTTCATCAATGATGACAAAATGACTTAATTATTACAGAGACATACCATAATTTTATCTTGTTGCTTTTGTTTTGGATCCAAGATTTAAAATAAAATATTTGAAAAATATTTTACAAAATTATTATGTTTTATTAGGTGAAAGAACTGTGATTGTTTTTACAAAATTATTATGCTTTATTAGGTGAATGAACTGTGATTGTCTCTTCAATTATTGATAATGTTATGAGAACTTTGCTTAATTTATATAATGATTATGTTAATAGATATAATATTTAAATAACTGATACTACACAATCCATGAATGCACCAACTGAACAATCTAAGCTTCTTGCTAGTAGAAGTTGGTTGATGCAGCGAAATAAAAATCAAAATCGACCAACACCACCGTTACTAACTAAAAAATTAATGCATATCTAACGACAAATTTCACGTTACCCTAAATTGCTTTTGTAGGTGAGCAATTTCTTATTATTAATTGGTGGCAAAAACATCAAGTATTATTTCCAGTCCTGGCCGTGATTGTAAGGGAGGTATTAATGACATCGTCTGAACTGTATCTGTAGAGTAGATATTTAGTATGTGCGACAACATTCTTGATAACATAAGATCAAGGTTGAACCCAGAGACATTAGAAGCTCAAACGTGTCTTAACGATTGGTGTATGATGGAACATCGTGAACACGAAAATCAGCTGGAAACTTTTGAAGATTTGTGTGATAACACGGACACAACTGGAACCGAAGGCTCAAGAACCGGACTGACTTCCCCAAATGACGATGAATAAAATATTAATGGGGTAAATTATTAAAAATAAAATATAACGAAACTACGTGAGCTTTAATTCCTCTATGCCTCAAAAGGATATGTAGACAGCTTATTTAAGTGCAAGTTCTTTTTTTTTTTCAAAACAGTAAATAAATTATCAATGTCTACTTTTAATCTTATTTTTTAGTAAATCTTTAATTTTTTTTTATTATTTTTATAAAAATTAAAATTAATCTATTTACTCTTTAGTAAATCATTAATTTTTTATTATTTTTATAACAATTTAATTTAATTTATTAAAAAGATAGTTTCAAACCTTAAACCAAACTGAACCGTACGGTTTGACCGATTTAAGGTTCGGTAGCGGTTCGACTTTGGTAAAAACCACAATCGAACTGTTGGTCTATGGTTCAGATGTTGTTCGGCCAATGTCGAACCACCAACCGCACAGTTCGGTTATGACTTTAAACTGTAACCGAACTGTGTGCTTCCCTGCCGAAGACTGCAAATGAGAGTTTTTTTTCCTTCACTTCTTTAGCTGATTCTTTATGCGTTCTTGTTTTGTTATAATAATTAACATGTGTTTATTGAATATTATGAGTAGTTAAATCATTAATTTTGGATTGTAATGGATCTAATCATATGTTTAATTAATTGATTTGCATATTTTATTCTATTAGGTTTGTTAAGTGATTATTTATTATTCTCCGTGTTGAATGCATATTTTATTGTCTGGCCAATAATAGAATAGTCGTGGTAAATCATTAGGAACTCGACAGATGAAATTTGGGTTGGCAGTGTGATTAATAGTGCATAATCTAATTCTCTTGAATAGATTTTCGTACAAGATAGATATATACTCGCATGGCATGCGTAGTCAATATTAGAACCTGATCTTAATGGATTTGGGTTAAATTATTTAATATACACATATAATTAATCAGCTTAATCAGAATATTTCTACCTGACCATCGAAAGAGGCTTGTAAATAGCTTAGCATTATAGGTTAATATTCGTAACAATAACCCAATTGAATGAAAAGTCCATGAACTCATTGTTTGCGTGCTCAGGCGAAGTTGCAACCCTAGATTCTTGTACCGTATAAGGTTTTCTTCCAAAAGTTTTTTATTTATTTTTTAGCTACTTTTCGGTTAATTAAATTAGTTTAATCAATATTTCTCAACCAATTATTTAGTTGTAGTTAAGTAGGTTAGTTTTAGTATTAATATGAAATTTTATAAGTTCATGTGGGTACGATATCCGACTATTAGTCACTATATTATTTGAGCGATACGTGCTGTAATAACCCAAAATTTTAGTTAGGGTATTATTGTCTTTTCCCCTAAAAGTCTTTGGTCAAATTTTGAATTTTTGATTTTTGGGGCCAATTGATAAACTTTCATTAGTTTGCTTCTATTTTTATTTGACCCAAAATCCAGGGGCTCATTTGATATTTACCAGCCCATTATAAAAACTTCTTTTTCTATCTCTCTCCTAACGTTCAGCTTCTTCTGCTTTCTTTTTTCTTTTTTCTTTTTTCTTCTTCGTGCGTGAAAGAGAGAGAGATCCGACAAGTGGAGCTGATTTCTGGCTATAAGAGCTTGGGGAAAGATTGAGTAGGTCGTGAGGAGCATTTTGATGGTGGTGGTGTCGCAGGTGGTGGCCGTTTTCCAGTGAAGGGAGAGCTTGGAGATTTTGGTGGTTTTTGGACGATTCGCGGCAAACCGGAGCACCGTTGGGCGAGTGACCACCACCATTGGATTTAGGACGACGACACGTACATTCTGGTGGCAGTGGCATGGTGGTGCACCAATGTGTCTGGGCAGTACCTTCTTCTCGACTTTTCTGACGCGTTGGTTCGACCCTTTCGTACGGTAATGGACCCAAACTTTAATTTTTGTGTATGTATCATATTTTTATTACGTGTTTTATTTACTGATTTTATATTATTTATTTTGATATTTGAGTTTTTAATTTTAAATTATTATTTTCGGATTGTGGCATTGGATTTGAAGTGTGGTTGGGTGGTTGTTGTAGGCCCCGAATGGGCATTTATAGTATTGGATTGTAAATAGAAGCCCGTGTGTTAATGACACCATGCTGGTTTTCCGTTAGATTTATGCGAGAGTTTGATTCAG